>JAWQEG010004010.1:0-25015 GCA_033782935.1 Petrolisthes cinctipes | reverse complement strand
GAGAGAGAGAGAGAGAGAGAGAGAGAGAGAGAGAGAGAGAGAGAGAGAGAGAGAGAGAGAGCACTTCAGACACCTCAACTTTAGTGTAGGAGAATCATTAACGCTACCCTATTAATGGCAAGCTCATCACCCACCTCAATCTGCCGCACCACTACCACCATCACCATCACCACCACCATCACTATCACCCTCTTCAATATGCCCCTCTATCACCACCATCATCACCATCATCCGTTGTCACCATCATCAATATCATCACCCACTTTTATTTTTCCCACCATCATTTTCACCTACTTAAATATTCGACATCATCACCATCACCTCCCTCTTTAATATCCATCACCATCACCCACTACAGTATACTCCACAATCACTACCATCTTCATTATCGCTCACTTCAATTTGCCATACAATCACCAATATCATCACCTACTTCAATATGCCGCATCACCATCACTACAATCACCACACTGCCATCACTACCACCCACCTGTATATCCTGCGTCAACAACACCATCATCATCCATCACCACAACTCACTTTAATTAATCTGTCTCACCAACATCACTACGATCACCACAACACCACCATCGCTACTGCCACCACACACCAAACACCTACACACACTTGACCTGGCTGGCTGGTTGGCACTTTAATACATGTGGCACTCTCTCTGACACACCTCTCCGGCCTTTTCTTTACCCCTACACCTGCAAATACCTGACTGGCTGGCTGGTTGGCACTTTAATACATGTGGCACTCTCTCTGACACACCTCTCTGGCCTTTTCGTAAACCCCTACACCTGCCTGTCACTCTCTCTCTCTCACACACACACACACACACCTGGCACACTCTTTTTAGACGTAGGTGACACACTCATACACTTACCCATCACTCTACATACACCTGGATTCCTCACATACCTCACTGGCACTCACATATACTAGAATGGTATCTTCATTCTCTCGCATAACTGGCACCAATTCATACACATCAACAACAACAACAAAAATATTTAGGCAGCACCATCAGGAACGACAAGAAAATAACAACAACAAGAAAGAATAAAACTCAACAAAAGTAGCAAGAACAGAAACTCCAATATCAAAATCAAGAAAAAAAGAACAATGGTTTTAGTAAGAAAATAACAAACATGGAAGAAAACAGACCTAACCTCAACAACAGCAAGATCATAACAAAAACTCAAATAAAAAACAGAAAGAACGAATCGTGATATCAACAACATAACCCAAATAACAATACCATGAACAAATAACACCAAAAGAAAGACGGGAAGGACAAAGTTAACAAGATCCAACATCAGCTAAAACTTTGAGGTAATCTTCTCTCAGTGACCATTTACAAGCTGCAGTATCACACAAAAACCTTCTTACTCGTGTATTATCTATATTCCTCACTAACTCGCAAAAATATTACACCAGAACTACCTTTAACTCACGCCAAATGACGACGTATGTAAGTGACAATTGAAATTCCTTTTTCTCGTATAATTCTACTTCACTTCTCCAATAACTTTCAATGATAATACACTAAACTATTTTCATCTAATACCAAGTAATCTTTCTAATACACCTAAAATACACCACATAAAATATAAAATTATCTAAACATTTCCCTATCCTTCCTTGTCCAAGAGTTCTTGTTCACAGCACTATAACAAAAAAATTACCAACTTGCCACTCCAAATGACGGTGTATGCAATGATCTAAACACAAGCACTTCTATATTATATCCACTTTTCACGAGTTATTCACATCTGCCACCCCACAAATACTCAGTTTAGCCTCAGGTCCTGCTGTTCGTTGTTGGATAATGACAGAGCGTCCTCAAAGGAATTCCCGTGCTGTGTGTGTGTGTGTGTCTGTGTGTGTGTGTGTGTGTGTGTGTGTGTGTGTGTGTGTGTGTGTGTGTGTGTGTGTGTACGTGTGTGTGTACGTGTGTGTGTGTGTGTGTGTGTGTGTGTGTCTGTGTGTGTGTGTGTGGCGTGCTCGTGGGAAGTTGCTCGCCAGAGACCACGCGAAAACTGCATGGCATTCGTGGAGGATTAGGTCATTCAGATACAAAGGAGAAATACACAACGAGAATACCTCTGCACTGCGTATGTACAAATATCGAATAATCTTCCTCATTTGATTAAACTTAAAATCACACAAAAACGATTGAAATTATGTATACATCTAGCGTAATCTTATTTCTATTTAACGTATAAGCAGAAAAACGACTGAAATTAAGTATGCATCTACTGATACAGATTGAAATTATAATCAGAAATACGACTGAAATAATTCATGAATATACCAAAATTATGCTCACTTAAATGTCCTTACAAGTAAAAATGGTACTGAAATAGATCCCCAGTGTAAAATAATGAATAAATATCAAACAAACTCCATCACAATGCTAACTTGGTGTGTGCAATATACACCTTGAAAACAAACTTACTCATATTTACGAATTAGTAGGAAAATTCATAATAGTAATGGTGTGTGTAAAGTGGTTGGATACTGATTCACCCAAATTATACCAAGAACCAGACTATACCTAAGTACACGAGTAAGGGTTCTGACTTAATTTAATGTAGCATTGCTTGTGTGAATTAGTATCTCAGAAATTCACAGACAAGACAACAAATTAATATCCAATCCGTGCCCCGAAGTCATTCATAAATCAACTTTACTCTAACTCAATGAATGTATCACAGTGGAGGGGGGGGGGGGCAGCAGCAGTGAGTCAGTCAGTCAGTTGTTGTGAGCATTATGTGTACAATCGTGGACAAATGTTACCATGGCGAGATTGTAGTGTGTGTGTGTGTGTGTGTGTGTGTGTGTGTGTGTGTGTGTGTGTGTGTGTGTGTGTGTGTGTGTGTGTGTGTGTGTGTGTGAGTGAGTGAGTGAGTGAGTGAGTGAGTCTGTGTGAGTGTGTGTGTTATAGAGTTACTGTTATCTTTCTGTAATACGGTTAGCGTGACTCTGTGACGTGCTCCTCTCACTTTGTTCACAGCTAGTAAGGTAAGCATATGCACGCGTGTATGTATGTACAGTATATATATGTATAAATATGTGTGTGTGTGTGTGTGTGTGTGTGTGTGTGTGTGTGTGTGTGTGTGTGTGTGTGTGTGTGTGTGTGTGTGTGTGTGTAGTATGCAGGTGTGCAAGTGTCGTGTATTGGGACCCTTTCTCATTCCTCCTGACTTGCCACACCACTTCACTTCACCTCCTGTATTCCCCTCACCTCCATTACTTATCAATTAGCATCCTCCTCCTCCTCCTCCTCCTCCTCCTCCTCTTCTTCTTCTTCTTCTTCTTCCTCCTCCTCCTCCTCCTCCTCCTCCTCCTCCTCCTTGCTTGCTGCATCGTGTCCTACAGTCTCAGGTAAAAATAACACACACACACACACACACACACACACACACACACACACACACACACACACACACACACACACACACACACACAGAGAGAGAGAGAGAGAGAGAGAGAGAGAGAGAGAGAGAGAGAGAGAGAGAGAGAGAGAGAGAGAGAGAGAGAGTTAGCTATTAACAATACATAGAGAAAGTTCATGTAGGAAACGTCAAGTGTACTGTAGGTAGTTGATCATCTTTTGCATTTCATTTTATCAGCCAAAGGTAATTAGGAGGATAGAACCGGATCCTGTAAGTGTGTGAGGAAAGACAATGATTAACTGCAAATTCATTATAATATACTTGCGTTATAATTCTTTGAAGTCTCGAACATCAGTCTCGATACACATTTGGTTTGACTCGTAAATCTGTTTCATTTCATTACTCTCTATAATGAAAACAGAAAACAAAACAATTATACGTTCGATCAAGGAGCAACTACTTTCTTAAATCAACTCTTCAGGAATCCTCTATAATGAAGAGTTAAAAATATTCAATACTCAGAAAAGCAGAATATAAGGTCATATAATCTAGAAGGGAATTGGTGCATTTTTCCCATGATGAATAAAATAAAACAAAACAAAAGCTCACTAGAGTCCACATCAGCTGCCTGCCACGAACGACCTGAACTGACCTGACTTAACCTGACCTAACCCCTCTATACCAACTCCACACGCCATAAACTTACGTAATGATGGTTAACCTCAGCTGCCAGCCATTAACGACCTTTTTGACCCTTACTGTACGACTTTTTTTTACACTTGAACGACTTTTTTTTACCCCTCCTGTACGACCTTTTTTATCCTTACTGTACGACCTTTTTTACCCTTCCTGTACGACCTTTTTTACCTTTCCTGAACGACATTATTTACCCATCTATACGACATTTTTTATCCTTCCTGTACGACCTTTTGTACCCTTCCTGTACGACCTTTTGTACCCTTCCTGCACGACCTTTTTAACCCTTACTGTACAACCTTTTTTACCCTTCCTGCACGACCTTTTTTACCCTTCCTGCACGACCTTTTGTACCCTTCATGTACGACCTTTCTTACCCTTCCTGTACGACCCTTTTGACCCTTCCTGAACGACCTTTTGTACCCTTCCTGTACGACCATTTTAACCCTTACTGTACGACCTTTTCTTACCCTTCCTGTACGACCTTTCTTACCCTTCCTGTACGACCATTTTAACCCTTACTGTACAACCTTTTTACCATTCCTGAACGACCTTTTGTACCCTTTCTGTACGACCTCTTCCACACGCCATGAACTCTGATTGCAACTTGTATCACCCGCGACCTTCTGTAATGGTGGGTGTGGTGGCCGTGAATCACTTTCCTTCTCCTCCTCCTCCTCCTCCGGTGCTATTTAACCTCCCCCTACCCCCCCTCCAACCCCCAACCCACTCTCTAGTCTCTACTCATCTTGCTATAACCATCCCACCTCCCCTAATCCCCCACCACCCATGCACCCTCCCCATTCCTCGTCTACACATTGTATAATTTATTCCAATTTTATTATGTTCTCCCCTCCCCTTTCTCCCCCCCTTCCCTATTTCCCCTCCAACAACCACCGTGTTATTTACCCCCTACACCCCCCCACACCCACGTTACCCCCGGGCGTCCATTCCTGAGGCCGCAAATAATTATAGTTTTGGTACAATTGCACTAGCGCCATCTAGCATGAATGAATACTGCACGACAGGGTGGGTACTTTTGCCACAGTCGTGTATGTAAGATATTGTCAGGGATATTGTGGCCATCTGGTTCCTCCATAACTTACCACCCAACAGGCTCCGTGACTATCCTTCTTTCCTCGCTTGTCCATCACCTTCAATTGCCTTTTCCTCCTTATACACATCTCTCCTTTTGTTTTGTTTTCTCTTCTTTCCTGTCTTCAACATTTTGCTCTTTTCTTTTTATTTGTCCAGTCTTTTCTCCACATTCAAAGACGCTGTTTTGTGTCATATTCAGTCAAACGTGAGGTGGTAGATGCACGTTTAAGTAATACTCTTTCATAATAACAAGTTCAATATAACTGATGCAACAAGGGTAATGCAAAATTGTGATATGAGGCAGTTCACACACCCACCGCACACACCCACACCCAACCAATGTCACTCCACCCACCCACCGCACACACCCACACATCTACCTGACCCCACAGCGAACCCATGCATGTCACCCCACACACCCACACATCTACCTTACCACACTGCGAACCCATGTCACTCCACACATCTACCATACCCCACAGCGAACTCATGTCACTCCACATCTCCACACATCTACCTGACCCCACAGCGAATCCATGTCACCCCACACACCCACACATCTACCCGAGCCCACAGCGAACTCATGTCACTTCCTCACTCCCACCTCACCTCACCACACCTCACCTCACCACCCTCCGCCGCTGTGTTGGCTTTTAATCTCGTCCATCCTACCCTGGCAAATTTGCACATCTCATCAGAGGACACCCAGTCAACAGCCTCAACTACCCTTTTATGCCCTTATAATTGAGCCCTGGGAGGAGGAGTGGCATATGAACCAGAAAGGAGGTCGATTTAAGGGAAGTGTTCCGAGGTGGACAAATTAGAGACTATTTAAGTCCTCCAAACAATGCTACAAAGCAGATTCCCTACTTATATGACACTCCAAATACATCACCAGGGATACTAGAATGGAATAAGGCATAAAAATATTTCAGATTATGGCAGATGTTCCATACGTCCTTCCTTCCTGGAAGCCGGCAATGAATATCCCTTAAAATATCAAATTGTTCCTTATATATTTTACGGTAGACATTGTACTATGATCTCAATAGACAGTGTACCAATTAGTTCATTGTAAGATTATCTTATATCGACAAACTGAACCGGTACTTTTTTCCTCCTAACTGTGCTACACCAGAGTTTCTACTCCATGAAGCTGGTATTCATTTGGTTTGATATGTTTCCTTGCAAAGTTTGGTAGTTATCAATATATGAAACAATGTTGTATCCCCTTAGTGAGTACATTTTAATTTCGTCTGAATGCCAAAGTACTAGACAGGAATAGATCCTTTGAATGAGTAATATGTTATTGAAGTGCCATCGGGTTTTCCTCTTCACAGTGATTAAAATAATAGCCGGGAGTCCATCACCAACATTGCATTGTTCGTTGAATTTTAAGAAAATTAATCGTACTAAAATATCAAATGCCTTTTACCTGTATATACAGGTAGGAGGAACTGCCTTCGTCCTAGGTAAACAGTTTCAAATATTCATTACATTCATATCTAGAATCAACATACCATTAAGTTAACTTTGACCGGTACACTCATGGTTTGAGAAAAAGAAGTAATTGCTTCTTTTTTTTTTCTCTCTCTTTTTCTTTTTTTTTCTTTTTTTGTGGATGTGTCTGAGAACATTTAGGCTTAGCGAGGTAAATCCGTGGTGGGGTGATGCCACGTCCACCAGCCGTAATGGTGGCACACAAAGTTATTTAGTTCCCTCAGATCATTTGCATAATGGATGGATTTAGCCTGAGGATTAGCAAACTCGTGCAGTGTTGGTGAACAAGTTTGGTCATAGTTGGGTAGACGCGGTGAGTCAACACGACAGGTAACCACAGGCCAACTCTCTCACAATAGATATATAATGAATTCTACACCACAGTCATCACTACAAAACTTTTTCACGATTTTATAATTTTCGCAAAAACGATTATTTTATAAACCTCTGAGAATCAATGGACAAGAACGGTCACTGGATTCATTGACATCCAAGCCATTTAATACTTTACTACTCACCAAATTCAGTTCATACGTCATCATGGAATATTATGTTGAAAAATAATACTAGAGTTGATGCACGTCTAACTACATTGACTAATAGGACACAGGGCCATATTCAAGAACATTCGTGGTGTATACGATGGTGTGGTAACGATACGACGGCTCCATAAACAAACAACAGAGCCATCGTACCACTACCACGCCACTGTCAACATCATGGACGTTCTTGCATACGGCCCATACAACGAGAAGGAATTCCATCTGTTTTGTGGTACAGTATAGTTTTGAGGAATCAGTAGTCCTCCGATTCACTATTATAGTCATTCCTCGTTTTGGGGGGAAAATTTGAGAGCTACTTGTTCCTCCAAAGTATAGCATATATCAAATTATCTCGGTACCCCAATATAAAAGATCTGTTACATTCTTACTTTGGAGAAACCATTAGCTTCATATTGACAAACAAAATCACGTACACAAACACACACAAACATTAACAACATCCACCACTCCACAACTGCACTCAACTTCCATCACAAACTTCGACTTGGGAAAGGAAGTGAAGGGGTATATTTGAGGGCAGTTAATAAAGCTGTCAGTGCCCTGGCCTCACCTGCACACAGTAGCGACATAAACATCTTGATTAATTGCCAGTCCAGTTAATTACAATGGCAGGCACTAAAGGTGAGTGTCGAGAAACTGCAACATTTACGCCCCCTTCCCCACCCCCTACCTACCTCCATCCCCAAGTGTCTCAGGCTACAGGGAAATGAATCATCTCGTTGTTTTATTTATATTCTCTCTCTATCTCTCTCTCTCTCTCTCTCTGGTAATCTGTCTTTTTATCTGACTGTCTCTTTCATGTCTCTATCTCTTAATGTATCATACTAACTAATTCTCTCTCTCTCTCTCTCTCTCTCTCTCTCTCTCTCTCTCTCTCTCTCTCTCTCTCTCTCTCTCTCTCTCTCTCTCTTCATTAAGCTCATTTCTTGCTTTTTCTCTGGCTCAAGTAATGACATACAACAAGAAGGGTCCATCACACATGTATAAATATATTAAAGCCTCTCTCCTTCAACATCGGTCCTCAGGTCAAAATTACACCCGTTCTAGAGACAACCTGGAGGATGAACGAAGCCTTAAGGGAGGAATCTGTTGTTGGAAAAGTGATGACCTAGTGATTCCTCCAAATTATGCCACGAAACAGATCCCCTATTAGTAACACTGCATGGGGTCTTCTTGTTTCCCGGCATAGTTTGGAGGAATCAGTAGCCTTCTAATTTACCAACAAGAGATTCCTCCCTTAATTAAAGTAGTGACTAAGAAGGGAGGATATTGTGCTCCTAAAATACCAAGTTGAAGTGGGTATCATTTTTGGTCAATCTAATCCTCCAAACAGTGCAAGAAAACAGATCCTAAACTGCACCTTACTGATTCCTCTAAATGTGCCATAAAACAACACTTATTAATGACTTAGGGCTGTATTCAAGAACATCCGTGGTGTATACGATGGTGTGGTACCGGTATAATGGCTCAGTTGTTTTTCTATGGATTCATCGTATCGGTACTACGCCATCATATGCACCATAAATGTTCTTGAATATGGCTCTACTTTCATGGAATAGTTCTTGGGAAATTGGTCTACTCCAGATGGCAGGCAAAATCGTTGATCCATTACTGAAATCTGACCTGGACTAAAAGATTCCAACCTGACCTAACTTAAGAGCGTAATATTTCGTGAGTGAATTGCGAACTACTGATTCCTCCAACCTATATTTATTGGGAAACAGATGCCCAACACTGACACTGGTGGGTTGTCTGTTTCCTGGTTTAGTCTGGAGCAATCAGTAGAGCTCTAATATGCTAAGGAAAGAATACTCTCTTTCTTACACGACATGACTGATGCACACCAGCCTCTTGTTGCTCTTAAAGAGAACTTGCTACATCATGAGATACTTTGAAATAATAGTACCGTACGAATTGTGCAGTCTGTCCCCCTGAGATGCCCAGCAGGATAATAAACATAACATATTGTAGTTATAATGTTGCTGTTTTACTTGTTGGGGCAAACGTAGCAGTAAAACTTTATGGCTTTTCAGCAACAATTTCTCCAAACATTTTTTAATATTGTTTTATGAAGTTACACCATACCATTTAAAGATATGTATATGATTTGCATAAAATTTGTCAGGAAAAACTTTCCGACAAGCACACTTCGAAGTGGTGCTGTAATTGTGCAAATTGTTCCGGTGTGTACAAAGTAAAAAACACGTCTGGGACGGCTAGCTACAGGGCGACTCCATCCCGTGGGGAATTCGTCCAAGCGACATGCCTCGCTCTCCCTTTTATTATCTTTACAGAGAGACAGGCAGGAAAAGCAAATGTTTTGCACGGACGGTTTGACGACTGACATTTTCATTTCCTCAAATTTTCATGGTGACAAGGACAACGAAGGCACACGCTATTTTTTAATGTGTTAACATCGGACACAAAAGGGATGGAGGGTGTAGCCACTCAGGAATTATACAACTTTTCACTTTCTGCAAAGTATTATTTGATCACAGAAAATGTTCTACTCCTGACAAAGTCTATGTTACGTAAATCTGTCAGCCAGTTTTAGGGTAATAACTTTGTGATAAGATGAGTTGAGTTTAGGGCGAGTAAAAATCAATGAAGTGCTATTATATATATACTGTCGCAACAATCACACACCAAGGAAGAAAGGAATAAAAGAGATCATGTACTGGATGTTACAAAAACTAGAACAAGGAAGCAAACGTGCATCAAAAAGCTTTGTTGGTCACTTTCATGCAATGTCTTGATAAAATACTCTGACTGGTAAAGCTAAATAAAAGAAATAGCCATAATTACAGATGTGTTCAATAACTCTATTATAACTTTAAAGAACAATTACAAGCACTACTAAAGGTTATATAAGGTACCCCGATCAATAGCAACTATTCCTGGCAGTGTCTAGTCTTTTTATCTGTATATCATGGCTAGTTACAGACGATATCATTCAGCGAAGGAAAAACCAATGACACTTATTAATGGGGAACATAAATAATCATAGACAGATTATTTGTCTTACAATTTCCACCTATGTTGTGTGACTCTTAATTAAGAGTTAAGAAACCAGTGAGAATAAAATGTTCATCATCTATGCTGTTATGATCGTGTTTGATGTTCAGTGTTGTATTGTTGGTGTTGTATTCTATGTTCTTTGTATGTTCTATTTCTGCACTACTGTCACTCGAGTTCACTCATCCACATTGACCTTAAGAATCATGCACTGTGTAAGGTGTCAAAGAAAATATTTCATAATACCTCGCTGTGTATTAATCCTTTCCACACTCTGTTCGCCTGTGATATGATGTACAGTCAGTGGGATTTATTTATATTTACTTCAGTCTCAGGGGCAAAAGCAAGAGTCAAGTTCTGTTGCTGTACAATTTGTTAAGGAGTAGATTTGCGTCTTTTTACAGTATATATTAGTGGTCGAATAGAGATTGTTTTAGGATATGTATATAGTTAATAGATCACTAAAACCATAAAGTGTGTATGTAACTTGAAGAAAACTTTATCCTGGAGACTGAACTAAAAGAAAATTTGGTCCAAGAAATTGATGAAAACATCTGATAAATGGCGAAGCATGCACTCAACGCCAGCGTGTCGTTTTTTCTTTTAACTTTACTTTTCGTTCTACTTCGACCATTAGTTATCGTGCATGACATACAACAAAGAAGCTGGAACATAATTAATGCACTGAAAAATGTCTGTCCCTATTAAATACCAATAATAATCAATTGTTATCAAAAGAAATTAAAAATATAATCTGTATACAAAATATAATTAGAAGTAACAAAGAAAGTATCTGTACATAGAAGTAGGATACTGTAACAGAAAAAAAAATCTATATTAAAATTAATATGAAATAATAACGTGTGTATTTACATGTAAGAGCTTTAACTCCACACTCCTCCTCCTTTTGCTTACCTCCTCCTCAACCACATAATCAAATACTTAAACCTTCATGAGCCACACAAAGTTCAATCTTCTCACTCACTCACGTTCGAATGAAAAATGCCCATAAATTCTAAATCTCCTGAACAGTTTGCTTACTTGACAGGTGAAGACATCGAAAGTTCATCTTGAATTTTGACCACCACTTTTCACCA
Source organism: Petrolisthes cinctipes (assembly GCA_033782935.1). NCBI lineage: Eukaryota > Metazoa > Arthropoda > Malacostraca > Decapoda > Porcellanidae > Petrolisthes > Petrolisthes cinctipes. The sequence goes on along the minus strand of JAWQEG010004010.1, from coordinate 13,642 downwards.
GTATAGGCTAAACGAGAAATGTATCCCTACCAAATAATAATCTAGATGTATTCAGGTCAGTCAAAAATAAGCATCACACAGTTCAGTTATCAGTGGTTGGTTATACACGGTCCAGTTGCTTTGATTGTGATGGTTGGAAATCGACTATGAACGAGTTATGGACTGGGGTTAATCAGGTCGAACGGGATTAACTATTTCTGTGTCCTGAATATTATATAGTTCCCTATACGTTTTCCAGCACCATTCTGTATTCATCTCTTTCCTTCCCCCTTGTCTATCACCTACAAATAACCTTCCTCCCCAACGCATATTTTTTATTTCTCTTTTCTTCCCTTTACTTCATCTCTCCACACAGTCTGCTTCTCCCTTCCTTTCCTTCCTCTTGCTTTCCTTCCCCTTCACCTCCCTACTCCACCCAACCTCTTTCTTTTCCACTTCCTCCTTCCTCCATCTTTTCTTCTTTTGCTTTCCTCCCACCTCTATCTCCATCCTTCCTTCCTTGTCCAAATGTCTTTTTCCTCCTCCAATCTTCCCCCGTCTTGCACATTTCCACACACTACCCTTATCTCCATCCTTCCTTTACCATCCTTCTCTATCCTATCTATTTCTTTCACCTTTACATCCTTCCACTACAAAACTGCCTTCCTCCATTCTACCCCCTCTTCAACCCTACATCCTTCCCTCTACAATAATACTTTATATCCTTCCTCCATTCACTCAACCTCCACTCTTATTTCCCTACTTCATCCTACCCCTCCCCACCAATCCCACTCTCTCCATTCCACACAATTCTCCTTCATCCCACTTCTCATTACTCCTAAGTGGAATATACTGTAAGTGATGCACGATTTATCTCTCCTTCCACGTCGGCTCCTGTGGGGGAAGATGTAAGTAAGTACAGTGGGAAGAAAAAACGCATAACTCGAAATAACAAGACACGAGGCAGACCAACACTGATTCCATACAATAATGAGTGAGTCCAATATGTTTTACCATCATCACTAAACGAAGATATTTTTCTGACGACCTACCGACCTACCTACCTACCAACTGTTCCTGGGTGTAAAAAAAAAGGGTTGGTTGTCAAGGCGGAAAATGTTATGGTTCTTGCCTGGTTGTCATTTGTTTGGGGACGATGGATTCTTCCAAACTGTGCAACAAAACAACACCTTTCATGAGCACGTTCTGTTTCTTGGTATATTCTGGATGGAGGAATCGGTATCCTTCACTTCACCCCAAACATCCGAGTTCACTCTGATTAATGATGGGGATATTTTTATTATGGGAGTAAACTTTGTGGGGAAAAAGAGGCTTATTTACTGATGCCTCCAAACTATATGTTATAAAAACCAATCTCTATTACTGGGTAGTCGGCTTCTTGGTACAGTTTGGAGGAATCTGTAGTTCTCCAATTCATTCAGAACTCATTACCTAACTCATATATAATATTACACATATATTTTTTCTTGCCTTCCTGTTACGTGTCCCTGAGATATCAAGAAGTTAATTAATAGAGTAAATAAACTTAATCCTCCATATGTATCTCTTTACTTGGGTCCTCCTCTTCATCTAACGTAATTAGATTGTTACATCACACGGGGTAACAACACCTCTAGTCTCTGCTCTTATCTCTCGTACCTCTTATATACATCCTCTCATCTTTGCCTTCATTCCTCACACCGTTCCCTTTTTATTCTCACCTTTTTATCCCCATCTCTAATACCCATAACCACTACCTTCCTCCTCACACTATCCATCTTCCATCTCTCTTTCTCTCCTTCCCTCATTCCCTCGTTCTCTCCTTCAATCCTTCTCTTCCTCCTCACACTCTCCATCTTCCATCCCTCTTTCTCTCTTTCTCTCCTTCCCTCGTTCTCTCCTTCAATCCTTCTCTTCCTCCTCACACTCTCCATCTTCCATCCCTCTTTCCCTCCTTCCCTCGTTCTCTCCTTCAATCCTTCTTTTCCTCCTCACACTCTCCATCTTCCATTCCTCTTTCTCTCATTGCCTCCTTCCCTCGTTCTCTCCTTCAATCCTTCTCTTCCTCCTCACACTCTCCATCTTCTATCCCTCTTTCCCTCCTTCCCTCGTTCTCTCTTTCAATCCTTCTCTGCCTCCTTCCCCTCCTCCGCTGAAGGAAGGGCTGGTCGAGCGATCCTGTTGAGGAACTTGGGACATCCGCCTCTCGCTTTTTTCCCTCATTTAACGCAACTCATCCGAAATTCTGGCTCTTTTGGATGACTAACCTGCAAATGAGAGAGGGAGAATGGGGCAGCGGGGGTGGAGGGGGGGGGGGTAGGGAGTGTTGGGGAGGGAATAAATAGGAGTGTTGGGAGGGGAGAGAGTAATGAGTGAAGGGGAGGGGGGAGGGTGTGTTGGTGAGCAGGGATTGTTGGGGAGGGGTAAAGAGTGTAGGAGAGGTGAAAGGCCGTGTTGGAAGGAGGGAGGGGGGACAAGGAGTGTAGGGAGGGGGTAGGAAATTAAGGGGGAGAAGGTAAGGGCAAGGAAGATAACTAGTGCATTGGTGGGGCTGTACAGAGGAGAGGAGAGGAGGGGGTCAGGGAAGAGATGTAGGCTAGCTAAAAGGAAGGACAGGGTACAGAGGGAGGAAGAGGTGGAATAGGAGGAATAGATGGAAGAGGGAGGAATAGATGGAAGAGGGAGGAAGAGATGGAAGAGGGAGGAAGAGATGGAACAGGGAGGAAGAGATGGTAGAGGGAGGAAGAGATGGAAGAGAGAGGAAGAGATGGAATAGGAAGAAAGAGATGGAATAGGAAGAAAGAGATGGAAGAGGGATGAAGAGATGGAAGGTTGGGGTCGGGAAGTGTGAGGAGGGAAACCCGCACTCACTGGCAAGTCAGGGAGCGAGTATATTCGAGTTTGATCATGCATGGGAATCTTTTTTGTTGTACACTTTTTTTTTCTTATCCTGGGGGGGGGGGGGGGGGGGGGGGGGGGGGTGAAGGCGAGTTGGGGTTGCGTGGACGACTAATTCCCAAAGGCGTGTGTGTACATTTTTTATGCGCCTCCTCTCCAAGTTAATCATGGGTCGAGTTAGGGAAGTTAAATGCCATCGTGTCACAGAATAGTTGAGTTGGGACGGTCTCAAGTTTCTCTCTTACACCCTCGTCCCCAGTTGATCGATACGAAAAATTGACGGCCATTTTTAAGGGGGTCATCTCACTTGGGGGGTTAATCTCTTTCAAGGGGGTAATCTTTTTTAAGGAGTAATCTTTTTTAAGGGGTAATTTTTTTTAAGGGGTCGTCTCACTTGAGGGTTAATCTCTTTCAAGGGGGTAATCTTTTTTTAGGGGTAATCTCACTTAGGGGGTAATCTTTTTTAAGGGGTAATATCTTTTAAAGGGGAAATTTATTTTAGGGGGTAATTTAATTTAAGGGAATATTCAAGGGGGCAATTTACTGTTTACTGAAGGGATAAATTCTTAAGATGTATTCTCCTTCAAAGGTATAACCACTTAAGGAATAATATATTGTTAAGTGGTAAACTCTTAAGACAGGCTTATGATTTATACATTATATATACCGGTATATATATTTTTTTTACTATAAATTCCGGACAATTATTCCTGTAAAAGGGAAGCCAAACTGTAAATCGTCCAGTGGGTAAAAATAACCAATGAATTTATTACCAGCATCAGACGGCTTATATAATATACTTTAAATAACTCCACGCTAAATTACCCAATAATGTTTTAACAAAATGCTTTGGCGCCCAAATGTTTCATCTATAGATAGATATATACAAGTTATCATAGTACATATACATCAAAGCTGGAGTACAACATATGGGATTAGAACCATTTGGTGCAAAAATAGTATTGTTCAAAGACTATACAATTATCCCATATTTGAGGTACCGTAGTTGAATGTTTGTGTGGTGGAAGTTGTTAGTGAAATGTTTGTTTAGGCAATTAAGTAACAATTTTGTTATGTTTTGGAATTATCATTTACTGAGGGCTAGACAGACTTTCCAAGTGACAGAATATAAAGCGAATTTGCAGAAATCCCATTTAGTATTTTTACGATAAATTTAAGGTAAATGTTTAATTGGGATGTGGCTGGTGGGTGTGACATGAGTGTGGTTATTATACCAGCAATGTGATGTGTCAGTTTGGTTGGCTGATTTTTATACAGATGGAGATTTTAGGCATCAAAGGTAGGATGAAAAAATAAATGTATGACTGAATGAATGAATGAATGCATGAATTCATATGCTGAATGAATGAGTGCAGTAAAATTATGAATGAATTAATGAAGCAATACGATAACATGATAAGAAACGAACATGATATATATTGAATTAGAGTTTATTAATGAGTAAAATGATAAAGAAATGAATGAGAGTAATTTCAAAGGTGAGCAAAAACGTTGATAAATTATACCAAATCTGGTCTATACTGATGTTGCCACACGGAAGGCAAAGCATTTTTTACTCAGCACTCTCATGCAAGGTTAACACATCTGTGCATCTATCAATATTATGTTGTCGTTGTTTTTTGTTTTATTTTTTACTGTCCTCTGGTGATTTTGCATTCGATGAAGCTGTGTCAAATGGTTCGTGTTTGAGTGGTTGTATTAGACTGCAGAGGGAATAAAAAGTGTCTGAGTTCGGGAGGAAAGTTAGAGTCATGTGCAGGAGGTATAATCATGACGCAATTTTATCTGTTACCCACTGCTCTGTGTGTGTGTGTGTGTTAAGCCGAACACACACAGACGCACATGCACACGCAAGCGCTCCCTGCCAGTTATGAATGTTTGCTTCAAAAGTTAGCCAAAAATCCGTTTGATACGTAACAGATGGGTGATTTATGGAGCAATATCCGCTTTTAATTACAGGACATACGTGCGGTCAGCGGAATTGAGTAACCCCATGGCATATACCCAAGTCTCTTAGGGAGTGGGGATATATATATATATATATATATATATATATATATATATATATATATATATATATATATATATATATATATATATATATATATATATATATATATATATATATATATATATATATATATATATATATATATATATATATATATATATATCATTATTAATATATCCATCATTATTAATCATATAATAAAACAGTTGGTAACCTTTCCGTCAATATCACCAGGCCATCAGACCACTTGACTTTCACACTCTTTACAATATGACCTTTCTCTTGTGTCGTACCTAAATGTTGGCGTTGCATGTGAACGTCTGTGTTTTACATCTTTATGGCATCCATTATGTAGTATTTGAAGGGTTCCCTCCCTCCCTCCCTGCCACAGAGTCCAAACGCCACTACTGTCTACCAAGGCATGTAAGGGACCACCATAGAACAAGAGTAAAAAATCCAAAATAATAGACTATTTCTTTATAGACGCCTAGATTATATGACATTAAATAATACAAATACATCATAAACGAAAGAAAATACAGCATAAATAACTTTCAGTATGAGATAATAGGACATGCTAGGCAGGTTTGAATTGTACACTGCAAATTGAAATATATAGAGACTTGATGTTTATATTCACTCTGTACTCCTGCATATCTTATAATTTAATAATACGACTAAAAATATTTGTTGCCAGGTATAACAAATTAAATGAGCGCTCTCTCTCTCTCTCTCTCTCTCTCTCTCTCTCTCTCTCTCTCTCTCTCTCTCTCTCTCTCTCTCTCACATATATGTAAGTACGTTGTGGCTGGAAGGTGCCTTTATTTACTCTGGTTAACAGTTGCGTGAGTCGAGCCCACAAGGTTGTGTTGTCTGTTGTGTCATTAAGCTGAAGGATGCCACACTGACCTCTGTCTCTGTCTCTCTCTCTCTGTCTCTCTCTCTCTCTATGTGTGTGTGTGTGTGTGTCGCCAATCCCCTCACCTCCCTTTCTCTTACTCCCTACGATGTCCCAGATGTTACTACTGTTTCCTTCCACCTCCAGTTTCCGAGTACTCGCCCACTTTGTCTCTCCATCTCCCTCTCCCCCACCTCCACACTTCTCCCATTCTTTCAAGACACTCTATGTTGATGTTCTTTTCCTGTCTCACATCTATAGCTTCTTAACCCCTCCTCCCACCCCTCTTTCTTTTCCAACTCTCAAAACCCTTCTCTTCCTCTCCATATTGAAGAAGAATATAACGATGATGATGATGATGATGATAACGAAGAATATGAAAAGATGATGATGAAAAGAGTATTTATTCCCTCTATATCAAGTGGCCACCAATTTATAAATAAACTCTCAAGTCTCTCCATCGAAGGTTTGAGATGTCGGAGATCAAGTGTTCCATTATTCATTATTATTATTATTATTATTATTATTATTATTTTTATTTATTGAGTACGACTAAGCCATGGATAAATCTATCACTTAAGCACTAAAATGTTTCTATGACTCTTCACCACTGGTACTGTAACAAGTTATTCTCCTCTGGGGTTTCGAGAACACAGCGGTTCAAATTTACCACATGCAAATTACATCAGCACCAAGTGAGGCATTAAGTTGCTCTTGATGTACTGTAATTTGCATCCAGTAATTATCTTAAGGGACCCCGTGATGTAGTCAGAAAATTGGAGGTTAGTGAGTCCTTCAAACATTGTCACGAAACACCACCTATATGGAAGGAGCTTGTTTCGTGGCATAATCTGGAGGAATCAGAAGCCACCGGGTCTCAAAAACGATCAGAGAGTCCTTAACTTCAAATCGAGAAGTGGATGTAGAACTAATTATCTTCACTTTGTAACTTCAAATAAAGACATTCATGTACCACTGCAACAGGATAATGGATAGTCATAGTTTCACCATTGTATATACGTCAGTGGAAAAAAAAAAATAATAATAATAAAATAAAATATGAATAAATAACTGAGGGACAAAATTCTGTACACAGTCACGTTTAAATTACATTTCCCGCACTACGTATTCAATAGACAAAATGTACGAATATGCAATGCAATAAACGCATGCAATAAATACATTTTAACAATTAGGGTTAACAGTCCAGTGCATCTTTCTTTTGGTCAGAATGTGTGTTGCGTAGTCAGACAGTCGAACAATACAGGACATCAATCTATGTATGTATGTTCCCCATGTACAGTCGCGTTCTGGAGTATCGCTACACTTAAGGGTTCCTTGGACAAAAGTAACTCTGAAAAAGTGGGAATAAACACGGTAGACTTGTATGTTTAGGATGCAAATACCCTCTGCCTCCTAACCACGCAAGTCTCCTCTGTTCACTCTCGCTTATTCGGGGTTATTTTTGTCCTAAGAGGCCATGAGTGTAGCGTTACCCCAAAACGCGACTGTACGTTTCCCTGTAAGGTGAACTAGACTTGGGATACCTGTTGGTGCCTGTCAAATTCTGGATTAGAACTTGACTGTACATAAATAAATACAAACGTGTTTCCTGACTTCCTTTGTAATGTTAAAGTCGAATGAATAGTGTTTCGTATCCAATGTAAACAGAGACTCCATAATATTATACCTGCTTCCATTTATGATGAAAAAAGTGAGAATGGTATATATCAGCTCCCAGATAATTTTTGTTGTGAATTAATGTGTACATGGACATACTGTACTAAATGTAAACATATCCTTGTACCGTGAGAGACTTAGTAATGATGCCCTCCCGGTGAATCATGTCTGGCCCGTTACATCACCCTAAATAATTTGTTACACCAACACGGATGGTTCTGTTTTAACGCGCCAACACATATTTGTCATGGATTCCGAAATGATATAGTTTTTGTTTTTACTCTCGCCTGCCTCGCTCTCTTTCCCTGTCTGTCTGTCTGTCTGCCATTTTTGTATCAGTAATTGTAATTTACCTATTTGTTTCTCTATTCATATTTCTTTCCCTCCCTCCCTCCCTCCATCAACATTTCTTTACATATTCTCTCTCTCTCTCTCTCTCTCTCTCTCTCTCTCTCTCTCTCTCTCTCTCTCTCTCTCTCTCTCTCTCTGTGTGTGTAAATAATCAGATGGCTAAACAAATCAATGACAATAGACAAAGTAAACCTCAGGCATATACCAAGGATTTACTCAATGTGTACAAGTCTAACAAAACTCAGTGGTCTTGAGTTAATAAGAACACTATAGAGAAATAAAAGAGAATCCTTGGTTGGTGGTGGTGGAGTGGATTGGCTATTGGATTGGATTGGAGGGAGGGGGGGAGCGGGGTACTGGGGGAAAAGCTTCCTCGTATAAGTCCTGCCTTATCACCCCATCGAGTGTTCCTTTCTGAGTGTACCCCACACCTCCTCCTCCTCCTCCTCTTCCTGTCCCTGTTTCTCCTCCTCCTCCTTCTCTTCCTCTTCCTGTTTCTCCTCCTCCTCCTTCTCTTCCTCTTCCTGTTTTTCTTCCTCCTCCTTCTCTCTCTTCCTGTTCCAATTTCTCCTCCTCCTCCTCTCTCTTCCTGTTCCTATTTCTCCTCCTCGTCCTTCCCTTTCTCTTCCTGTTTCTCCTCCTCTTTCTCCTTTTCTTCCTGTTTCTCCTACTCCTCCTCGTCCTTTTCTTCCTGCTTCTGTTTCTCCTCCTCATCCTCCTCCTTCCGTTACTATTTCTCTTCCAGTTCAACTTTCTATCTACTTCTTATTTTTGTTCTTTCTTCTGACTTTCCCTTTTCGCTCTTCTGTTCCTACCATTATTACTCTTCTATTTAACTACTTCCTGCCACTCCTGCACCTCCTACTCTTTTCCTTCACACATGAGCCAAGTTATCAAAAAAAATCAAAGAACCTCGAGTAAGGGTTAATAAATAATAAGCCTAGTTGTTGTTGTTGTTTCTGTTTGGAAGGCCTTTGTGTTTGGTAATTCTTTTGTACACCAATGTATTTCTTTTCTGTCATCGTTCGTTTTCTTCCCTTCTTCAGTCTTCTCCTCCTCTCTCCTCCACTTTCTCATAATCTTCTTCCTCCTCCTTCACTTCCACATCCTCTTGCTCTCCTTCCTCCTCCTCCTCCTCCTCCTCTTCCACCTAATCCTTCTCTCCTTCCTCCTCCTCCTCCTTCTCTCCTTCCTCCTCCTCCTCCTTCTCATCTTCCACCTCCTCCTTCTCTCCTTCCTCCTCCTCCTCGATCCTGGACCACTCCGGTGCTTGCCTCCCTGCTTTATCATTCTCTTGTCAGGGGAAATGGGGATCGCAGAACCTCGCTCTTGCCTCCAATCATTAGCCGCCACAGTGTAATGGAGAGAGAGAAGAGAGAAGAGAGAAGAGAGAAGAGAGAAGAGAGAAGAGAGAGAGAGAGAGAGAGAGAGAGAGAGAGAGAGAGAGAGAGAGAGAGAGAGAGAGAGAGAGAGAGAGAGAGAGAGAGAGAGAGAGAGAGAGAGAGAGAGAGAGAGAGAGAGAGAGAGAGAGAGAGAGAGAGAGAGAGAGAGAGAGTAGGAATCATGTAAAGAAGTACATATTCCATTGATGAAATAGTATCATTCTTCATGGATTTTATTTACGATCGGAATTTCCTCTCACCTCTATAATGAGAAATAGCTTTAGTGACTTAAAGGATTAAATAAATACTCGTGAGAAGAAATAAATCATCAATCTCATTACTTTTTTGTTATGACAGAGCGCAATAAATTAATGAAAACAAAAACAAACTTAGTTAGATCGTTCAAGAACAGTACTGAGTGGAAATAAACTATAGTGAATAATATTATGTACTGTCTGCAAGGAATAAATTGTAGTTATATTACTCTATCCAGGCCAGGGATAACAAAAAACCTCATGATGATATTATGAACATTTATATTGTGAAGTTACTATTGAAGAAAACGAATTACAGGCGAGACAAGCGGAGAAAATGCCAAAGAGAGTGCTAGTGAATTGTGAGTGCCAGTGAATTGTGAGAGTACCATTGGATTGTGGAGTGCCAGTGGATAGTGCCAGTGCCAATTGATAGTGAGAGTGCCAGTGGATTGTGTGAGTGGATTGTGAGATTGCTAGTTGATAGTGAGAGGATTGTGAGAGTTCCATTAGGATTGTGGGAGTGCCAGTGGATAGTGCCAGTGCCAGTACGTAAGAGAGATCAATGGAGGTACTTGGAGCCAACGGGTGGTGGTAGTGAGAGGCGTTCACACACACCTACACCAATTTACCTACCACTCCCACAGGTACCTAGAGAACACACACACACACACACACACACACACACACACACACACACACACACACTTCCACCACTCCCACAGGTACTGAGAGAAAACACACACACACACACACACACACACACACACACACACACACACACACACACACACACACACACACACACAAACACACACACACACACACACTCGCAACCTGGCATTCAGTTGCAAAGACACACACATTATGAAATTACATGTTAGGAAATATACAAATGCTAATAATAGTCAAGCCAATTACCACCTATCACACCAAAGACCAGAATCTCCTTGGGGAAAAAAACAAAAAAAACAAAAACAAACATAAAATAAAATATATACATAGAACTTTTATCCCGAGAAGGTCTGTATGTAACTTTTTCCCTTCGTTTAGAAAAAAAATTGTCTGGTTAGAGTCGGAGGTAAAAATAATAAATGCTGTCAGGTTTTGTTTATAGATTAAAGGGAATTCATCAGATTCATTAGTTAGTAGAAATTGAATTCGTGCCTTTCAATTACACAGGGGTCATAAATAGGTCAGGACTATGAAATTAATTAGTTCATTAAAATGGATTCACGCCGATTACCTGCATTACGTCCACAAAAAACAACAACAACAACAACAGATTAGTTAAATATTAAGGATTTACGCCAATGAACAAAGTGGGGATTATTTATAAAGACATACACAAGAAGGATTTGTTAACTTAGAATTTCCTGTTACTTAGAATTTCCTGTGACTTAGAATTTCCTGTGACTTAGAATTTCCTGTGCCTTAGAATTTCCTGTGCCTTAGAATTTCCTGTGCCTTAGAATTTCCTGTGACTTAGAATTTCCTGTGACTTAGAATTTCCTGTGACTTAGAATTTCCTGTGACTTAGAATTTCCTGTGACTTAGAATTTCCTGTGACTTAGAATTTCCTGTGACTTAGAATTTCCTGTGACTTAGAATTTCCTGTGACTTAGAATTTCCTGTGACTTAGAATTTCCTGTGACTTAGAATTTCCTGTGACTTAGAATTTCCTGTTACTTAGAATTTCCTGTTACTTAGAATTTCCTGTTACTTAGAATTTCCTGTTACTTAGAATTTCCTGTTACTTAGAATTTCCTGTGACTTAAAATTTCCTGTGACTTAAATTTCCTGTGACTTAAAATTTCCTGTGACTTAAAATTTCCTGTGACTTAAAATTTCCTGTGACTTAGAATTTCCTGTGACTTAGAATTTCCTGTGACTTAGAATCTATCTCATGAGTTAGGTCATCGTATGCAAGAATATATTTGTGTGGTGTAAACGATGGTGGCGTGGTACCGGTACGATGGCTGTGTTCTTTGTCTATGGAGTCATCGTACCACTACCACGCCATCGTATACACTATGAATGTTCTTGAATATGGTCCAGGATATGACGAACGATGACCTGTACGATGGTTCAATGTATCGTCTTTTTGAGCCATCTTACGGTATGGGTCATTGTTACCGAGTTTTCCATGTCGTTTCTTGCATAATATCTTTCGTCACACTAGAGACTGTCCGAGTACACTATACAAATTAGGTAAATATGCAGTTCAGTTATGTTCCAGAAAAAAAAAAAAAAAAAAAAAAAAAAAATCTCAAGACATTTTGTGAGTGAATTTTCCTTTAAATTATTCTGAGGCCAAAAGAATAGTGTGTGTGTGTGTGTGTGCTCAGCAAGTTATCCACGTGTATATTTCAAACCCACCTATAAGTAACCTAATCATGAGGAGTGACATCAACGTGTGAATATCTGAATCATCTTTACACGATTAACACAAAAACAGAAAATTCATGTTTATACCCCACGTGTTCTGCTCAAAGCCTCCAGCATCGTCCTACTTGATTACCTATTGTATACAAGGTTTGGCACAGATCAATGGGATGGGGACGAAGACATCAATGAGAAGGATAGAAGAGTATTCACTAACGACATATCAACATTATACTCACAACAGGGATTCTACTTGCAATGGTACGGTACTTCCTGTTTTTCTTACAGTGAGAAAGTCAAGAATGCAAATCCCTCAAATGATGTTTTCAGATGCATTGTGTATTGGGTACGTAAAGAGAATTTGGAAGGCAATAAGTCCTGCTTAGTAATATCAAGAGAACCATCCATACTGCACAAACAAATTAATTATACTGGAGGGAGCTACAACGTATCGACACTGTACAATAATTCCCAAGCTTGAACAGGAGCAAAACGGAAAGCACAAAGTTACACAGTAATAACTAATAATTAAACACGTGCAAGGTATCTACTGCTTCACCTAAGTAGTGATTTACGGAGTTATTACCGATAAATTATTGATAGAAATGCATAGAAAATATATAAAACGCAAACGATCCAGACGGGCCTGCAGTCTCAGTGTAAATGTGTATCCACCTACAGTATATTCCTTAAAAAAAAAAAAAAAAAAAAAAAAAAAAAAAAAAAAAAAAAAAAAAAAAAAAATTCTATGAAGAAAGAAAACTTGTCTGTAATTCGGTTTCCGGTCATAATGTTTGCTTATCTAGATCTTGGCCATGAAGGTTGGAAGGAATGGTCTGGCCAAGCACTGAGTCAACTAATTTCACTCCTACGATTCTAACAACTAGATCAGTGATGTGTCGGGCGATTCCGAACTTCCGACAATTAATGCTCGACGAATACGCCCATTTTCAGACTGAAGCTGTACCGTGGCGTGTGTGTGTGTGTGTGTGTGTGTGTGTGTGTGTGTGTGTGTGTGTGTGTGTGTACTATTCTCTATTCAAATGCAGCGTTAAGGGGCATTTACTGATAAAGCTGTCAACCGCTAGAGCGCACACGGTTTACTTCTGCTTAATAACGCCCTTAAAAATGTTCCGTGGAGCGTGAAACTGGCGTGTAAACAAGACGGGGAAGGAGGCCACACACACGGTACACTGGTGGCCGGGGTGACACCACTCAACAACCCACGGTCCTCAATAAGCCAAAGTCTACCATAGTACAGGGAGGCAGAGTTCCCACTACTCTACACACCATCCTTGATATATAATCGAAGGCTTGAGTGTACTGTGCCTCATTAATACAAACCTACCTTAGCTTCATGTATTATTATTATTATTATCTAACTTACGGCATCCTATGTTATCCTAATGTACTCTAAAACTTCCTGATAACTGTAATGTGGTCTATTATGAAAAGTCAAGTAAAATACCCGTAACCAGAGGGACTTGGTAAGGATACACTTGGTCCCATTGAAGGGTGGGTGGGTGTCTCCTGAATGCCGCTGGGAGAGAGGGAGGGGGGGGGGGGGGGTGAGGGTGGGATGGGGTGGGGGACGTACTCTATTGGGGGTCTATTTCCTCGCACGCCATGGAGGAACCGATAGTTTCCAAATGTCTTCATACCCATAGTTTACAGTACTCCAAAACCACCAACCAATATTCCGCTTTGGTCTCGTTACCAAATGTACACAAAAGTAATAATTCATGGGTCTTTATAAACCAGAGTAATGTTAGAGTATCCGTGT
>JAWQEG010004009.1:130000-167942 GCA_033782935.1 Petrolisthes cinctipes | reverse complement strand
CCCCCTTTTTTTTTATTTTTTTATTTTTTTATATATTTATTTATTTATTTTATTTTCTCCAGATGTATGCCCACCCAGCGGCGCCCCAGGATCACAAGAAGAAACCTGCTTGGATGAAGACGGGTTAAAATTTACATCACGGGCAATATCCATGTTGGAAAGTAGAGGTTAGTATTTATATGATAATAATAATTAATGTTGGTTTTGATAATTAATGTATATCTTAGTTAATGTTGGTTTTAAATTATATGGTGATGATATTAATATAGGTCTTAATTAATGTTGATCTTAGTTAATGTTGGTCTTAATTATACAGTGATGATATTAATATAGGTCTTAGTTAATGTTGGTTTTAATTATATGGTGATGAGATTAATGTTGATGTTAATTATATGGTGATGAGATTAATATATATATATCTTAATTAATATATACAGTTTAATAAATTAATGTAGATCTTAATTAATATATATGGTGAATAAATTAATGTTGATCTTAATTAATGTTGATCTTAATTAATGTTGATCTTAATTAATGTTGATCTTAATTAATGTTGGTCTTAATTAATGTTGATCTTAATGTTGGTCTTAATTATACAGTGATGAGATTAATGAAGATCTTAATTAATGTTGGTCTTAATTATGCAGTGATGAGATTAATATTGGTCTTAATTAATATATACGGTGAATAAATTGATATACTTGTATCCAACCTCTTAGTCCTTCATTATACAGTAAATAAATATATATGTATCTTGTCCTTCTGTATACCATTAATTAATCTGATACTCACACACCTCTCACACACTCACTCGCTTCACACGCACACACACTCTCACACCTCTTCCCCCCCCCCCCACACACACTCCTCTGCCACTCCCCCCCCCCCACACACACACACTCTCACACGCTTCACACACACACACACACACACACACACACACACACACACACACACACACACACACACACACACACACACACACACACACACACACACACACACACACACACACACACACACACTTCTCTCTCACACACACACACACACACCTCTCCTCCCCAAAACACACACACTCCTCTCCCACTCCCAACACACACACACACACACATACACCCCCCCCCCTCCCCCCCAACACACACACACCTCTTCTCCACCCCCTCCCTCCCCCCCACACACACACACACACACAACTAACACCTATATTTTCTCATCTCATTTTCAACAGGTTTAGAAGATCAAGGGCTATACAGATTAGTAGGAGTATCCAGTAAGGTTACCAGACTACTACAATTGGGATTGGATCGACGGAAAGCGGAGAAATTGATGTTGGACGACTCGGCGGAATGGGAAGTGAAAACCATAACTTCAGCCATTAAACAATACTTCAGAAACTTACCTGAACCTCTTATGACTTATAGGCTTCATAGTGCCTTTATTGCTGCTGCTAGTAAGTGAGAGAGAGAGAGAGAGAGAGAGAGAGAGAGGGGTTGATCTGTGTGTGTATGAGGGAGAGAGAGGTTGGTGTATATGAGAGAGAGAGAGGTTGATGTGTGTGTATGAGAGAGAGAGATGTGTGTGTATGAGAGAGAGAGAGAGAGGTGTATGTGTATGAGAGAGAGAGAGAGAGAGAGAGAGAGAGAGAGAGAGAGAGAGAGAGGAATGGGAAGTGAAAACCATAACTTCAGCCATTAAACAATACTTCAGAAACTTACCTGAACCTCTTATGACTTATAGGCTTCATAGTGCCTTTATTGCTGCTGCTAGTAAGTGAGAGAGAGAGAGAGAGAGAGAGAGAGAGAGGGGTTGATCTGTGTGTGTATGAGGGAGAGAGAGGTTGGTGTATATGAGAGAGAGAGAGGTTGATGTGTGTGTATGAGAGAGAGAGATGTGTGTGTATGAGAGAGAGAGAGAGAGGTGTATGTGTATGAGAGAGAGAGAGAGAGAGAGAGAGAGAGAGAGAGAGAGAGAGAGAGGAATGGGAAGTGAAAACCATAACATCAGCCATTAAACAATACTTCAGAAACTTACCTGAACCTCTTATGACTTATAGGCTTCATAGTGCCTTTATTGCTGCTGCTAGTAAGTGAGAGAGAGAGAGAGAGTGTGAGAGAGAGAGAGAGAGAGAGATGTGTGTGTGTGTGTATACGAAAGAGAGAGAGATGTGTGTGTGTATATGAAAGAGAGAGGTTGATGTGTGTGTATGTGTGTGTGTGAGAGAGGGAGGTGTGTGTATGTGTGTGTGTGAGAGAGAGGAAGAGATGTGTGTATGTGTGTGTATGAGAGAGAGAGAGAGAGAGAGAGGAATGGGAAGTGAAAACCATAACTTCAGCCATTAAACAATACTTCAGAAACTTACCTGAACCTCTTATGACTTATAGGCTTCATAGTGCCTTTATTGCTGCTGCTAGTAAGTGAGAGAGAGAGAGAGTGTGAGAGAGAGAGAGAGAGAGAGAGAGAGAGAGAGAGGGGTTGATGTGTGTATGAGAGGGAGAGAGAGGTTGGTGTATATGAGAGAGAGAGAGAGGGAGAGATGTGTGTGTATGAGAGAGAGAGAGAGGGATGTGTGTGTGTGTAAGAGAGAGAGAGAGAGAGAGAGAGAGAGAGAGAGAGAGAGAGAGAGAGAGAGAGAGAGAGAGAGAGAGAGAGAGAGGAATGGGAAGTGAAAACCATAACTTCAGCCATTAAACAATACTTCAGAAACTTACCTGAACCTCTTATGACTTATAGGCTTCATAGTGCCTTTATTGCTGCTGCTAGTAAGTGAGAGAGAGAGAGAGAGAGTGGGGGTTGGTATGTGTGTGTATGAGAGAGAGAGATGTGTGTGTGTGTGTATGAAAGAGGGAGATGTGTTTGTGTGAGAGAGGGGTTGATGTGTGTGTATGTGTGTGTGTGAGAGAGAGAGAGGTGTGTGTGTGTGTGAGAGAGAGAGAGATGTGTGTGTGTTTGTGTATGAGAGAGAGAGAGAGAGAGAGAGAGAGAGAGGAATGGGAAGTGAAAACCATAACTTCAGCCATTAAACAATACTTCAGAAACTTACCTGAACCTCTTATGACTTATAGGCTTCATAGTGCCTTTATTGCTGCTGCTAGTAAGTGAGAGAGAGAGAGAGAGTGTGTGTGAGAGAGAGAGAGGGGTTGGTGTGTGTGTGTATGAGAGAGAGAGATTTGTGTGTGTGTGTGAGAGAGAGAGAGATTGATCTGTGTGTGTATGAGAGAGAGAGAGAGAGAGAGGTTGGTGTGTGTGTATGAGAGAGAGAGAGAGAGAGAGAGAGAGAGAGAGAGAGAGAGATGTGTGTGAGTGAAAACCATAACATCAGCCATTAAACAATACTTCAGAAACTTACCTGAACCTCTTATGACTTATAGGCTTCATAGTGCCTTCATTGCTGCTGCTAGTAAGTGAGAGAGAGAGAGAGAGAGAGAGAGAGAGAGAGAGAGGTTGATGTGTGTGTGTATGAAAGAGAGAGAGATGTGTGTGTATGAGAGAAAGAGGGGTTGATGTGTGTGTATGAGAGAGAGAGATGTGTGTGTGTATGTGAGAAGTTGATGTGTTTGTGTATGAGAGAGAGAGAGAGAGAGAGAGAGAGAGAGGAATGGGAAGTGAAAACCATAACATCAGCCATTAAACAATACTTCAGAAACTTACCTGAACCTCTTATGACTTATAGGCTTCATAGTGCCTTTATTGCTGCTGCTAGTAAGTGAGAGAGAGAGAGAGAGAGAGATGTGTGTGTGTGTGAAAGAGGGAGAGATGTGTTTGTGTGTGAGAGAGAGAGGGGTTGATGTGTGTATATGAGAGAGAGAGATGTGTGTGTATGAGAGAGAGAGAGGTGTGTGTGTGTGTGTGAGAGAGAGAGAGAGAGAGAGAGAGAGAATGGGAAGTGAAAACCATAACTTCAGCCATTAAACAATACTTCAGAAACTTACCTGAACCTCTTATGACTTATAGGCTTCATAGTGCCTTCATTGCTGCTGCTAGTAAGTGAGAGAGAGAGAGAGAGAGAGAGAGTGTGTGTGTGAGAGAGAGAGAGAGGTTGGTGTGTGTGTGTATGTGTATGAAAGAGAGAGAGATGTGTTTGTGTGTGAGAGAGAGAGGTTGATGTGTGTGTGTGTGTGTATATGAGAGAGAGAGAGAGGGAGGTGTGTGTGTGTATGTATGAGAGAGAGAGAGAGAGAGAGAGAGAGAGAGAGAGAGAGAGGAATGGGAAGTGAAAACCATAACATCAGCCATTAAACAATACTTCAGAAACTTACCTGAACCTCTTATGACTTATAGGCTTCATAGTGCCTTTATTGCTGCTGCTAGTAAGTGAGAGAGAGAGAGAGAGAGAGAGATGTGTGTGTGTGTGTATGAAAGAGGGAGAGATGTGTGTGTGTGTGTGTGAGAGAGAGAGAGATGTGTGTGTGTATATGAGAGAGAGAGGTTGATCTGTGTGTGTATGAGAGAGAGAGAGAGGTTGGTGTGTGTGTGTGTATGAGAGAGAGAGAGAGAGATGTGTGTGTGTATGAAAGAGAGAGAGAGAGATGTGTGTATGAGAGAGAGAGAGGTTGATGTGTGTGTGTATATGAAAGAGAGAGAGGTTGATGTGTTTGTGTATGAGAGAGAGAGATGTGTGTGTGTATTTGAGAGAGAGAGAGTGATGTGTTTGTGTATGAGAGAGAGAGAGAGATGTGTATGTGTATGAGAGAGAGAGAGAGAGAAGTTGATGTGTGTGTGTGTGTGTGTCATTTGATGTATGTGTGTGTGTGAGAGAGAGAGAGAGAGAGAGAGAGAGAGAGAGAGAGAGAGAGAGAAAAAAAAAAGTGTATATATTATCGAGGTGTCTAAACTATTTTATTTTTTTATTTTAAATTTATTATTGTATATATTTTTATACTGCATACGCTATCCTATGAAATAATTAGTTCCTCCTTCCACCACCAGAGCAAGACCAGCTGTTCCGACGCGTCAATGACATACACGCACTCGTGCACAAACTACCCAAGACTAACTTTATGGTTCTCAAAACACTCATTCAACATTTAGTCAAGTAAGTTTTTAATATAATTATTTATTTATATATTACTCTAAAAAAAAAAATGTATACAGTAATTATTATCTCTAACTCACAAATTATTTTTATTTATAATATTTTTCTCGTGAAATTTTTATAATGTTTAAGTTACAAAAATTTTATATATAATATTTCTTTCACAAAATGCCCCCCTAACACCCCTCCCTCCCCCCCCATCACTCTCTCCCCGTCAAATCCCCCCCTTCTTCCCTCCCCTCAAATCTCCCCCCTCTCCATCATCTCTCTCCCCCCTCACTACCCACCACTCTCTCCTCTCCCCCCCCTCACTACCCACCACTCTCTCCTCTCCCCCCTCTCTCACCTCTCTCCCTCTCAAATCCCCCTCCCCAACATCTCCCCCTCCCTCTCTCTCTCTCCCACCTCTCACCCACCACCCACTACCCACCACTCTCTCCTCTCCCCTCTGCCCTCTCCCTCCACCAACAACTCTCCCTCAAAACCCCCCTCACACACCACCTCTCCCTCAAACCCCCCTCCCTCCCTCCCCCAACACCTCTCCCCCCTCCCCCAACCAACACCTTCCCCTCAAACCCCCCCCCACCAACACCTCTCCCTCAACCCCCCCCCCCCCCCCCCCACCAACACCTCTCCCTCAAACCCCCTCACACACCACCTCTCAACCCCCCCCCCCCACCAACACCTCTCCCTCATATCTCCCCTCCCCCAACACCTCTCCCTCAAATCCCCTCACCACCTCTCTCACCCACCTCCCTCCCTCAAACCCCCCTCCCCCTCCAACACCTCTCTCTCAAATCCCCCTCCCTCCCTCTCTCACACACCACCTCTCCTTCAAATCCCCCTCACACACCTCCTCTCACTCACTCACCTCTCACCTCTCACAGTGTTGCAGCCAAGAGTGAGAAGAACTTAATGACAGTGAGTAACCTTGGTGTTTGTTTTGGACCAACATTACTCCGACCTGAAGAAGAAACGGTTGCTGCTATTATGGACATTAAATTTTGTAATATTGTCGTCGAAATACTCATTGAACATTTCGATAAGGTAAATATGAACGATTATAGTTTGTGTGTGTGTGTGTGTGTGTGTATGTGTGTGTATATTGAATGTGTGTGTATTTATTTAACTTTGTCTATCTGCAAATTCTGTAATATTGTCGTCGAAATACTCATTGAACATTTTGATAAGGTAAATATGAACGATTATAGTTTGTGTGTGTATGTGTGTGTGTATAGAATGTGTGTGTGTATGTGTGTGTATAGAATGTGTATGTGTATGTGTGTGTGTGTGTGTGTATTTAATTTTGTCTGTCTGCAATTCAAATTCTGTAATATTGTCGTTGAAATACCCATTGAACATTTTGATAAGGTAAATATGAATATAGTATGTGTATGTGTGTGTGTGTATGTAGAATGTGTGTGTGTATATAGAATGTGTATGTGTGTCTGCAATTCAAATTATGTAATATTGTTGTTGAAATACCCATTGAACATTTTGATAAGGTAAATATGAATATAGTTTGTGTGTGTACGTGTGTATATATATGTGTATAAGTAGTATGTATGTGTATGTGTGTATGTGTGTGTATAGAAAGTGTATTTTTGCAGTAAAACTATAAACATACAGTTACTAATAATAAACACTTGATATTATTACATTTTGTGAATTATGTGTGAAGGAATCTTTTATATTACTATTATAATATTACCACCATCTACAGGAGACATGCAGTACAGTATAATTATAAAAATATTACATAGTTATCAACAATTAACCTGTGTAATATTTTTTATCAATATTACAATACTCCATGACATACTGAGAAAGTTTTTATAGTTAGTTATATTGGTTATATTGGTACTGTGGTATCAATCAGATCTTTTGTATGTGTGTGTGTGCTTTTGTCTGTCTGTGTGTGTGTGCTTTTGTCTGTCTGTGTGTGTGTGTGTGTGCTTTTGTCTGTGTGTGTGTGCTGATGTCTGTGTGTGTGTGCTTTTGTCTGTCTGTGTGTGTGTGTTTGTGTAGGCTTTTGTGTGTTTGTGTGTGCTTTTGTCTGTCTGTGTGTGTGTGTTTGCGTGTGCTTTCGTCTGTGTGTGTGCGCTTTTGTCTCTGTGTGTGTGTGTGTGTGTGGATATATTCTGTAAACAACTCATCCGTTTACATCCTCGTTTTACTTTGACTGGTCAGATCTTCGGGACTCAGCCGGAGCCACCCTTAGATGTGAGTCGACTGAGTGGTGAGTCAGGCGGGTCACAACACCTCCGACAACAACAACAACAACAACAACAACAACAACAACAACAACAACAACCGTCGTCTAAGTCATCTTCCCCGTCGTCATCATTACGTCATAACAACCAATTACAACAACAACAACAACAACATCATAATAATCATAATAATTCTTCTTCTTCCAAACATCCACCTGTTTTGAAGGTTTGTTTGTTTGTTTGTTTGTTTGTTTGTTGACATACATACATACACGTACGCACATGTAGTTAGAGACACAGTTACGCACACACATACATATACACACAGAGATACAGTTACACACACACACACACATAGAGATACAGTTAGATAGACACACACACACACACATACACACACACACACACACACACACACACACAGACAGTTAGATAGACACACACACACATAGAGACACAGTTACACACACACACACACACACACACACACACACACACACACACTGTTTGTATGTACAGTATGTGTGTGTGTGTTTATAATGATAGATAAAAGTAAGAGAAGGTTAATAGTGATAGATATAAGTACATTTTATTAACTATATAAGGAATGTTTATAATGATATATATATTTATTTATAGTGATATATATATTTATTTATAATGATATATATATTTATTTATAATGATATATATATATTTATTTATAATGATATATATATATTTATTTATAATGATATATATATTTATTTATAGTGATATATATATTTATTTATAATGATATATATATTTATTTATAATGATATATATATATTTATTTATAATGATATATATATATTTATTTATAATGATATATATATTTATTTATAGTGATATATATATTTATTTATAATGATATATATATTTATTTATAATGATATATATATTTATTTATAATGATATATATATTTATTTATAATGATATATATATTTATTTATAATGATATATATATTTATTTATAATGATATATATATTTATTTATAATGATATATATATTTATTTATAATGATATATATATTTATTTATAATGATATATATATTTATTTATAGTGATATATATATTTATTTATAATGATATATTTATTGTTATATATATATTTATTTATAATGATATATATATTTATTTATAATGATATATATATTTATTTATAATGATATATATATTTATTTATAATGATATATATATTTATTTATAATGATATATATATTTATTTATAATGATATATATATTTATTTATAGTGATATATATATTTATTTATAATGATATATTTATTGTTATATATATATTTATTTATAATGATATATATATTTATTTATAATGATATATATATTTATTTATAATGATATATATATTTATTTATAATGATATATATATTTATTTATAATGATATATATATTTATTTATAATGATATATATATTTATTTATAGTGATATATATATTTATTTATAATGATATATATATTTATTTATAATGATATATATATTTATTTATAATGATATATTTATTGTTATATATATATTTATTTATAATGATATATATATTTATTTATAATGATATATATATTTATTTATAATGATATATATATTTATTTATAATGATATATATATTTATTTATAATGATATATATATTTATTTATAATGATATATATATTTATTTATAATGATATATATATTTATTTATAATGATATATATATTTATTTATAATGATATATATATTTATTTATAATGATATATATATTTATTTATAATGATATATATATTTATTTATAATGATATATATATTTATTTATAATGATATATATATTTATTTATAATGATATATATATTTATTTATAATGATATATATATTTATTTATAGTGATATATATATTTATTTATAATGATATATATATTTATTTATAATGATATATATATTTATTTATAATGATATATTTATTGTTATATATATATTTATTTATAATGATATATATATTTATTTATAATGATATATATATTTATTTATAGTGATATATATATTTATTTATAATGATATATATATTTATTTATAATGATATATATATTTATTTATAATGATATATATATTTATTTATAATGATATATATATTTATTTATAATGATATATATATTTATTTATAATGATATATATATTTATTTATAATGATATATTTATTTATTTATAATGATATATATATTTATTTATAATGATATATATATTTATTTATAATGATATATATATATATTTATTTATAATGATATATATATATATATTTATTTATAATGATATATATATATATTTATTTATAATGATATATATTTATTTATAATGATATATATTTATTTATAGTGATATATATATATATATATATTTATTTATAATGATATATTTATACATTATTATATTAATGATATATTATTAATAAGTATTTATTTTGTACCCAAACAGAAAGTAGTAACCTACAACACCAGTGAACCCCAGACCCCACTCTTTGGTGCTGCAGGGGGCGGTGTGGGCGGGGGGGGCCTGAGTAACATGAAGGGAGGGGGTGGGGGTAGTGGGGGTAGTTTATACTCCAGTGTTGCCCCTCCTCCGTCAATAACACACCAATGGACAAACTCATCTTCACTCTCTAGTCTAACATCTGGTAAGTCCGACAAATAAACAAATAAACAAATAAACACATAAATTAATAAATAAACAAATAAACACATAAATAAACACATAAATGAATAAATAAATAAATATAGTTCCGTACCAAATAGACACATAAATGAATAAATAAACACATAAATAAACAAATAAATTAATAAATAAATAAATATAGTTCCGTACCCCCAAACAAACAAACAAACAAAAAAACACAATTTTATCTCCGTCCGTCACTCACTCACTCACTCACTCACTCACTCACTCAACACTCATTCACTCATTCATCAACAGATCTAAACTCATACTCATCACTCACTCACTCACTCACTCACTCACTCACTCACTCAACAGGTCTAAACTCGTACTCACTCACTCACTCACTCACTCACTCACTCACTGACTCAACAGATCTAAACTCGTACTCATCACTCACTCATTCAACAGGTCTAAACTCGTACTCATCACTCACTCACTCAACAGGTCTGAACTCGAACTCACTCACTCACTCACTCACTCACTCACTCACTCACTCATTCAACAGGTCTAAACTCATACTCATCACTCACTCACTCACTCACTCACTCAACAGGTCTAAACTCATACTCACTCACTCACTCACTCACTCAACAGGTCTAAACTCGTACTCATCGCTGGTATCCAACTCAGCGGCCATTGCCATCGGAGCATCAACTAACAACACCAGACCACCATCACGACCACCGGCACCAAGTAATAATGGTCAGTGTCGAACTACAGGCGCCGCACCTCTATCATTTGTCAACCCTCTGTCTGGTATGTTGATTATTTATTTATAACCTTTGTCTGTTGTCTTAAACCTTTGTCTGTTGTCTTAATTAAACCTTGTCCTTATATATTTTATCTCAGTAATTATTTAAACCTTTGTCTGTTGTCTTAAACCTTTTTCTGTTGTTTTAACCTCTTCCTTATACAGTAGGATCACACCAATAACGCCTAATTAGTGCCTGAAAAACGCCGTTATTTGCGAAAACGTTATTTGCGTGACATTGAAATACATGTATATAGGGTTAATTGGTGCCGCCACCCCAGGAATTTGACCCATTTTTCCCATTTGAGGCTCTCCTATCACTACTGGTAAGTGTCAGATTGTCAAACTTAATACAATAATCAGAGGAATTATTAGAAGTTCCCGGGAGTTCTGGTAGCAAGTTCCCCCTCCCACCACCACTGCTGCTTCCCACACGTGAGGCGTAAGCCATTGTTGACCGCCAACACTTGAGACAGAGCGCAATAGAGGCGAAAACTACACACGCAGCACTAGTGAACCGAGGAAAGTGAGCGCGGGAACTGGGGACTGGGGAGGGGAGGGACCGAGGGTCCGTGTGGGGGTGGCTGACGTCACAAGATGGCGGAAAACAAACACTATTCTAAATGCGAGATATACGTTATTTGAAAATATACGTTATTTGAGAGAATCTAAACGTTATTATAGAAAGTGAGTGTCTATTCTAACTTACCGTTATTGCTGAAAACGTTATTTTGGAAGTCGTTATTGGTGTGAGCCTACTGTAATTATATTTCATTACTGTCGCTTCTCTCTCATACACAATATTCGCTCTTTTATCTCTCACTCTCCACTCTTTTATCTCTCACTCTCCACTCTTTTATCTCTCACTCTCCACTCTTTTATCTCTCACTCTCCACTCTTTTACCTCTCACTCTCCACTCTTTTATCTCTCACTCTCCACTCTTTTATCTCTCACTCTCCACTCTTTTATCTCTCACTCTCCACTCTTTTATCTCTCACTCCTCTCTTTTACCTCTCACTCTCCACTCTTTTATCTCTCACTCTCCACTCTTTTATCTCTCACTCTCCACTCTTTTATCTCTCACTCTCCTCTCTTTTATCTCTCACTCTCCACTCTTTTATCTCTCACTCTCCACTCTTTTATCTCTCACTCTCCACTCTTTTATCTCTCACTCTCCACTCTTTTACCTCTCACTCTCCACTCTTTTATCTCTCACTCTCCACTCTTTTATCTCTCACTCTCCACTCTTTTATCTCCCACTCTTTTATCTCTCACTCTCCACTCTTTGCTTTTTATTTTATCCTTGTCTCTCTCTCCTTCTCTTCTCTTTCCTGTGATTTGTCAACCCTCTGTCTGGTATGTTGATTATTATAACCTTTGTTTGTTGTCTTAAACCTTGTCTTTATATATTTTATCTCGGTAATTATTATAACCTTTGTCTGTTGTCTTGTCCTAAACCTCTTCCTTATATTTATTTTATCTCGGTAATTAATTATATCCTTTGTCTGTTGTCCTAATTAAACCTTGTCCTTATATATTTTATCTCGGTAATTATTTAAACCTTTGTCTGTTGTCTTAATTAAACCTTGTCTTTATAGTACACCTCTGTCATTTGTCAACCCTCTGTCTGGTATGTTGATTATTATAACCTTTGTTTGTTGTTGTCTTAATTCAACATTGTCTTTATATATTTTATCTCGGTAATTATTTATAACCTTTGTTTGTTGTTGTCTTAATTAAACCTTGTCTTTATAGTACACCTCTATCATTTGTCAACTCTCTGTCTGATATGTTAATTAATTTATTCTGTCCATTGTGTCAAACCTTGTCTTTATAAATTCTATCTCCGTCTCTTCTCTCTCTCTCAATCTCCTCCTCCTCCTCCTCCTCCTCCATTTCTCTCCAACAATCAGTATGTATATATCAAATAATATATATATATATATATATATATATATATATATATATATATGTTTATATTTTTAACTATCTGTTTTGAAGTACACAGTTGTTTTTTCTTCTTCTTATATATATATTTACTAAACCCATAAAAAAAATATTGATCCTGAAAATATCCTATTATGATTTAAATATGACATTGTTTATTATAAGTAAAAAAATCTCAGTTTGGAAAATTATACCACATTCCCCCCATGATTCAATAATAGAAAACAAATTGATGTATAGATTATTTTGGTGATTTGGAAAACTTCTGATTCCTCCAAACTGTGCCGGAAAACAAACGACACCTTCATTGATACAAACGGGGGATGTGTTTGTTGGTATAGTTTGGAGGAATTAAAGTACTCCAATATAACGATAGTCTGTTTTGTTGGTAAATTTGGAAGACTTACGATTCCTCCAAACTGCCGGAAAACAAACGACGCCTTCATTGATACAAACGGGGGATGTGTTTGTTGGTATAGTTTGGAGGAATCAAAGTACTCCAATGTAATAATAGTCTGTTTTGTTGGTAAATTTGGAAGACTTACGATTCCTCCAAACTGTACTGGGTATTGTTTTTTGGTTAACGTGTGTGTGTGTGTTCGTGATGAAAAAGGGTATTGTTTTTTGGTTAGTATGTGTGTGTGTGTGTTTGTGTTGAATAAGGGTATTGTTTTCTGTTTAGTATGTGTGTGTGTTTTATTTACCTACAGAGAGAAGTGATGGGTTGCAGAGTACCAGTAGTTGGAGGGTATTGTTTTATGTTTAACGTGTGTGTGTGTTCGTGCTATAATAAGGGTATTGTTTTATGTTTAGTATGTGTGTGTGTTGGTGTTGAATAAGGGTATTGTTTTCTGTTCAGTATGTGTGTGTGTTTATATACCCACAGAGAGAAGTGATGGGTTGCAGAGTACCAGCAGTTCAAGTGAATCTTTATCATCGCGTTCTTCCCGGGAGCTGCTGGTACAACCCCCGCCCCCCCCGCCTCCCCCCTCGTGCGGCGGCGGCGGCTCCCTCTCCTCCTCCCCCCAGACAAGTAAGCGGTACCCCCCCCCACCACCAGCCCCCTCAGGCCATCACAACCACCCCCCACCCAAGAAGCCAATAACATCATCATCAACGACAGTCAACAATTATCATCACCATCATCAACAACAACAACACCTCCTACAACAACAACAACAACAACAACAACAGCAACAACAAGGGGGTGGTGGAGCTATGAGGGATCCGCGCCTACAACAACAACAACAACAACAACAACAACAACAGTCAAACCATTTCGCGTATAACAGCAGTACGTCACGCATGCTTACCAATCTAACACACTTACTCTCTCTCTTTTTGCACTCACTCTCTTGCACACACTCTCTTGCACTCTCTCTTGCACACACTCTCTCTCACTCTCTCTCACTCTCTCTTGCACTCTCTCTCTTGCACACACTCTCTCTTGTACACACTCTCTTGCACACACTCTCTTGCACACACTCTCTCTCACTCTTGCACACACTCTCCTCACTCTCTTGCACACACTCTCCTCACTCTCTTGCACACTCTCACTCTCACTCTCACTCTTGCACACACTCTCTCTCTCTCACTCTCTTGCACACACTCTCTCTTGCACACACTCTCTTGCACTCTCTCTCTTGCACTCTCTCTCTCTTGCACACACTCTTGCACCCACTCTCTCACTCTCTTGCACTCTCTTGCACACACTCTCACTCACTCTCACCTCTTGCATGCACTCACTCTCTCTCTCTCATCCTCCATTATGCTTGCTTACTAATTTAATACACTCAAACACTCACTTTGTCACTCACCTCTTGCACTCTCTCTCTCTCTCCTTCTCCTCCTCTTCTCTTTCTCCTCCTCTTCTCTTTCTTTTCTTTTTCCCACTGTTCCTCCTTCTCTTCCTTTCCTACCTTCCTTCTCCTCTTTCTCCCCCTCCTTCTCCTCCCCCTCCTTCTCCTCCCCCTCCTTCTCCTCTTCCTTCTCTTCCTCTTCCTTCTCTTCCTCTTCCTTCTCTTCCTCTTCCTCCTCCTCTTCCTCTTCCTCCTCCTCTTCCTCTTCCTCCTCCTCTTCCTCCTCCTCTTCCTACTCTATCTTTTCCTCCCTTCCTCCCCCTCCCTTCCTTCCCCTCCTTTTCCTTCCATTTTCTCCTCTTCTTCTTTTTCCAATATAAACTAAGTCATTTAGGGTCGATTCCACAGTGGTTGGTATTGGTTTGTAAGCACGCAAACGAAAGAATATTAGCCGTGTAAATGTCTTATGGGTGAATTATTTAATGAATTTGGTGAGTAAACTATACAGTGATCATTATTATTATTATTATTATTATTATTATTATTATTATTATTATTATTATTATTATTATTATTACTGGTATCAATATTATTATTATTATTATTATTATTATTATTATTATTATTATTATTATTATTACTGGTATCAATATTATTATTATTATTATTATTATTATTATTATTATTATTATTATTATTATTACTGGTATCAATATTATTATTATTATTATTATTATTATTATTATTATTATTATTATTATTATTACTGGTATCAATATTATTATTATTATTATTATTATTATTATTATTATTATTATTATTATTATTACTGGTATCAATATTATTATTATTATTATTATTATTATTATTATTATTATTATTATTATTATTACTGGTATCAATATTATTATTATTATTATTATTATTATTATTATTAAATGACTTATGGGTGAATTATATAATGAATTTTGGTGAGTAAACTATACAGTGATTATTATTATCTAACTGTTGGATAGATTTTGTGAATGTGGATACTCACCTTTTGGAAAATAATGAAGTCTTACAAGTGTGGTTGGTTGGGAAGCTAACAAACCAATACCACTGTGGAAACGACCCTAGAATAATGAAGCCTTACAAGTGTGGTGGTTGGTTGGGAAGCTTACAAACCAATACCACTGTGGAATCAACCCTAGAATAATGAAGCCTTACAAGTGTGGTGGTTGGTTGGGAAGCTTACAAACCAATACCACTATGGAATGAACCCTAGAATAATGAAGCCTTACAAGTGTGGTTGGTTAGGAAGCTTACAAACCAATACCACTGTGGAATTAACCGTTTATCTTGTACAGTTTGAAGGTGTTATAATAATACACTTACAAAATTTGATCTTTAATTAACTTTGGAGGAATTAGTTCACTTCCAATCTCACATTAACAAAATTTAACTTTTATTTTATTTTTTTTTTTTTTTTTTTTTTTTTTTTTTTGCTTGTGCTTGCGTTTGTATATGTGCTTTATTGCTTGTCATTTGCTTGCTTGTATGTATGTATGTATGTTCCCCCCCACCCCCTGTGTTTGCTTTTGTGTGTGTGTGTGTGCTTTTGTCTGTGTGTGTGTGCTTTTGTCTGTGTGTGTGTGCTTGTCTGTGTGTGTGTGTGCTTTTGTGTATGCATTTGTTTGTGCATGTGTGTGCTTTTATATCCAGTATGTATATATGTATATATATATTTACTGTATGTATGTATGTATGTACAGTATATGTATGTATGTATATATGTATGTACAGTTGGCAAAAAAAGTTTCATTACCATCCCATAAACAGTGTGATGTATATATGTATGTATATATGTTTATATGTATGTATATATGTATGTATATATGTATATATGTATGTATATATGTATATATATATGTATGTATATATGTATGTATATATGTATGTATATATGTATTTATATATGTATGTATATATGTATGTATATATGTATGTATATATGTATGTATATATGTATGTATATATGTATGTATATATGTATGTATATATGTATGTATATATGTATGTATATATGTATGTATATATGTATGTATATATGTATGTATATATGTATGTATATATGTATGTATGTATATATGTATTTATATATGTATGTATATATGTATATATGTATGTATATATGTATGTATATATGTATGTATGTATGTATGTATGTATGTATGTATATATGTATTTATATATGTATGTATATATGTATGTATATATGTATGTATATATGTATGTATGTATGTATGTATGTATGTATGTATGTATGTATGTATTTTTACAATAACACAATTTATACATACACATAATAGTTAGATATTTTTTCTCAAATTATAAAATAAATAATGCATGTATGTATGTTGTTGTTTTTGTTGTTAGAATAGACATTTATACAAAATTATATTATTATTATTATTATTGTTATTGTTATTGTTATTATTTTTATTATTTTTATTGTTATTATTTTTATTATTTTTATTGTTGTTATTATTATTGTTGTTATTATTATTGTTATTATTATTATTGTTATTATTATTATTATTGTTATTATTATTATTGTTATTATTATTATTATTATGATTATTACTATTATTATTACTATTATTATTATTGTTATTATTATTGTTACTATTATTATTGTTATTGTTATTATTATTATTATTACTATTATTATTGCTATTATTATTATTGTTATTATTATTATTATTGTTATTATTATTGTTATTATTATTACTATTATTATTGCTATTATTATTATTGTTATTATTATTATTATTATTATTATTATTATTATTGTTATTATTATTATTATT
This sequence comes from Petrolisthes cinctipes, assembly GCA_033782935.1. Taxonomy (NCBI): domain Eukaryota; kingdom Metazoa; phylum Arthropoda; class Malacostraca; order Decapoda; family Porcellanidae; genus Petrolisthes; species Petrolisthes cinctipes. The sequence continues at coordinate 150,623 of JAWQEG010004009.1, read as the reverse complement.
ATTTCACTAATCACACACCAACCATGAATTAATTTTTTTTATATATAATTTATTTAATAATAATAATAATATTAATGATAATGTACTTTGATTCCTTCAAAGTATGTATGCCAGGAAACAAACAAACAAAACAAAACAAACAGGACCAGAAAAACAGTAATAATAATAATAATAAAAATAATAATAATAATAATAATAATAATAATAAAAAAAAAAAAAATAAAAAATAAAAAAAAATAATAATAGTAATAATGAAAATAATAATAGTAATAATAAAAATAATAAAAATAATAATAGTAATAATAATAAAAATAATAATAATAATAATGAAAATAATAATAATAATAATAATAATAATGGTAGTGGCCTGTTGTTGTTGTTGTTGCTTGGAATAGTTTGAAGGAATCACACCCTTTCTCCCCCCCCTTCTTTCCAACACCCCCTTCCCCCCTCATTCCAACACCCCCCCTTCCCCCCTCTTTCTAGCACTCCCCCTTCCCCCCTCTTTCCAACACTCCCCCTTCCCCCCTCTTTCCAACACTCCCCCTTCCCCCCTCTTTCTAACACCCCCCCCCCTCCCCACACACACACACATATTAACCCCATTAGGTTGTTGTCACACTATACAGCTTCACCACACACACACACACACACACACACACACACACACACACACTACACACACACACACACACACACACACACACACACACACACTACACACACACACACTACACACACACACACACACACACCACACAACTACACACTACACACACACACACACACACTACACACACACACACACACACACACACACACACACACACACACATTGGTAATAATATGCTAACAGTCACAAACATTGCATTCCGTTTCTTTTTATATCAAAAGTTTAACTAATTTTGAATTAAATTTTGAATGTTTAAGAACTCTTACTATTTAACTATTCATTATTAAACATAAAGAAATGTGTCTTGAGTATTTCCCACTCTCCCTCACTCTCCTTTCCCCCCTCTCACTCCCCCACCTCTCACTCCCTCACTCTCCTTTCCCCACTCTCACTCCCCCACCTTCCCCTCCCTCACTCTCCTTTCCCCCCTCTCACTCCCCCACCTTCCCCTCACTCACTCTCCCCCACCTCCCTCACTCACTCCCCCACCTTCCCTCCCTCACTCCCCCACCTTCCCCTCCCCCTCACTCACTCCCTTTCCCCCCCCTCACTCACTCTCCCCCACCTCTCCCCCACTCTCCCTCACTCTCCCCCACTCCCCCTATACATTAATTAATTTAGTATAATTAATGTAATCAGCAAATGAATGAGACCAGCTTGGTATATTTCCCCTCACTCACTCTCCTTTCCCCCCTCTCACTCTCCCCCACCTTCCCCTCCCTCACTCCCCCACCTTCCCCTCCTCACTCCCCCACCTTCCCCTCCCTCACTCCCCCACCTTCCCCACCCCCCCCTCCCTCACTCCCCCACCTTCCCTCACTCCCCCACCTTCCCCACCTCACTCCCTCACCTCTCCCTCTCCCACCTCCCCCCCACCTCCCTCACTCTCCCCCACCTCTCCCTCACTCTCCCTCACTCTATACATTAATTAATTTTAGTATAATTAATGTAATCAGCAAATGAATGAGACCAGCTTGGTATATTTCCCCTCACTCACTCTCCTTTCCCCTCACTCACTCCCCCACTCACTCCCCCACCTTCCCTCACTCTCACTCCCTTTCCCCCCCTCCTCCCTCACTCCCCCACCTTCCTCTCACTCCCTCACTCTCCCTCCCCCTATACATTAATTAATCTCACTCTCACTCCTTCCCCACCTCCCCTCCCTCACTCTCCCTCCCCCCCAACATACATTAATTAATTTTAGTATAATTAATGTAATCACCAAATGAATGAGACCAGCTTGGTATATTTCCCCTCACTCACTCACTCTCCCCTCCCTCACTCCCTCACCCCCCTCTCACTCTCCTTTCCCTCCCCCTCCCTCACTCTCTCCACCTTCCCCTCCCTCACTCTCCTTTCCCCCCTCTCACTCCCCCACCTTCCCCTCCCTCACTCCCCCCCCTCACTCCCCCCCCTCACTCTCCCTCCCCCCCCCACCTCCCTCACTCCCCCACCTTCCCCACCTCTCCCTCACTCTCCCTCCCCCTATACATTAATTAATCTCACTCACTCTCCTTTCCCCCCCTCACTCTCCCCCTCACTCTCCCTCACTCTATACATTAATTAATTTTAGTATAATTAATGTAATCACCAAATGAATGAGACCAGCTTGGTATATTTCCCCTCACTCACTCTCCTTTCCCCTCCCTCACTCCCCCACCTTCCCCTCCCTCACTCACTCTCCCCCACCTTTCCCCTCCCTCACTCCCCCACCTTCCCCACCTTCCCCTCCCTCACTCACTCCCCCATCTTCCCCCCTCACCCTCCCCCACCTCCCTCACTCACTCCCCCCCCTCCCCCCCTCTCTCCCTCACTCTCCCTCACTCTCCCTCTACATTAATTAATTTTAGTATAATTAATGTAATCATCAAATGAATGAGACCAGCTTGGTATATTTCCACTCACTCACTCTCCTTTCCCCCCTCTCACTCTCCTTTCCCCCTCCCTCACTCTCCCACCTTCCCCTCCCTCACTCCCCCACCTCCCCCTCCCTCACTCCCCCCCACTCTCCCCCTCCCTCACTCACTCCCCCACCTTCCCCTCCCTCACTCTCCCTCCCCCTATACATTAATTAATCTCACTCACTCTCCCTCCCCACCTTCCCCTCACCCCCCCACCTCTCCCTCACTCTCCCCCACTCTCCCCCTAAACATTAATTAATTTTAGTATAATTAATGTAATCACCAAATGAATGAGACCAGCTTGGTATGTTTGTGTTCCAGACATGAGACTTGGTGCTGCTTATCCACCCACGTATAGACAACATATGGAAACGTATGTATTCTGTATGTTTAGTTGTAGTTGTAGTTGTAGTAGTTGTAGTAGTTGTAGTAGTATTATTATTATTAGTAGTAGTAGTAGTAGTAGTAGTTGTAGTAGTGGTAGTTGTGGTGGTGGTGGTAGTAGTATTTTTATTTGTTTTATTATTATTATTATTATTATTATTATTATTATTATTAACGGTGGTAGTATTATTATTATTATTATTATTAGTAGTTGTAGTTGTAGTGGTAGTAGTGGTAGTAGTGGTAGTCTTATCCACCAACGTATAGACAACATATGGAAACGTATGTATTCTGTATGTTTAGTATTATTATTATTATTATTAGTAGTAGTAGTAGTAGTTGTAGTAGTAGTAGTAGTAGTTGTAGTGGTAGTGGTAGTGGTTGTAGTGGTAGTATTTTTATTTGTTTTATTATTATTATTATTATTATTATTATTATTATTAGTAGTAGTAGTAGTAGTAGTAGTAGTAGTAGTAGTAGTAGTAGTAGTAGTAGTAGTAGTGGTAGTAGTAGTATTTTTATTTGTATTATTATTATTATTAGTAGTAGTAGTAGTAGTAGTAGTAGTAGCAGTAGCAGTAGTAGTAATGGTAGTAGTAGTGGTAGTAGTAGTAGTAGTAGCAGTAGCAGTAGTAGTAATGGTAGTAGTAGTGGTAGTAGTAGTCATATCCACCCACGTATAGACAACATATGGAAACGTATGTATTGTGTATGTTTAGTATTAGTAGTAGTAGTAGTAGTAATGGTAGTGGTAGTAGTAGTTGTAGTTGTTGTAGTTGTAGTGGTAGTAGTATTATTTGTATTATTATTAGTAGTAGTAGTAGTTATAGTTGTAGTTGTAGTAGTAGTAGTAGTAGTAGTAGTAGTAGTAGTAGTAGTAGTAGTAGTAGTAGTAGTAGTAGTAGTAGTAGTAATAGTAGAGTATTACGACTATTATTATTATCATTATCATTAATTTATTATTATAATTATTATCACTATTATCAATGATATATATATATACAAATAATACACAAATTAATATGTAATGTATGTGTGTATGTATGTTTTTATATATATATTTTTTTGCTCTCCTTATAAAAAAAAAAATAATAATATATATGTATGTTTATATATATATATTTTTTTTTTCTCCTCATAAGAAAAAAAAAAAAAAAAAATTAATAATAATATGTATGTATGTTTTTATATATATATATTTTTCTCCTCATAAAAAAAAAAAAAAAAAAAATTAATAATATGTATGTATGTTTATATATATATATTTTTTCTCCTCCGTTTTTTTTTGTTTTTTTTTCTTTATCCCAAAACCAAAGTCTATGCAAGCGACAGTCATTGGAATTCCTCTATTCATCCATGTAAGTGTATAAATAAATAAATAAAATAAATAATGTATGTGTATTGGTATTCAAGAACGCGTTTGTAGTGATGGTGTACCCGATGTGATGATGCTTCCATAGTGTATACGATGGTATTATTAGTGTACCATGGTTGTTGTTTTATTTGCTGTTGTGTGTGTGTGTGTGTGTGTGTGTTATGTGCAAGAATATATTATTAATTATTCTCTCTCTTTCTCTTTCTCTGTCTCTCTTTCTCTTTCTCTGTCTCTCTTTCTCTGTCTCTGTCTCTCTTTCTCTGTCTCTGTCTCTGTCTCTGTCTCTGTCTCTGTCTCTATCTCTATCTCTCTGTCTCTGTCTCTGTCTCTGTCTCTATCTCTATCTCTCTGTCTCTGTCTCTGTCTTTCTCTATCTCTTTCTTTATCTCTTTCTCTATCTCTTTCTCTATCTCTTTCTTTATCTCTTTCTCTATCTCTTTCTCTATCTCTATCTCTCTCTCTCTCTCTCTCACTCTCACTCTCACTCTCACTCTCACTCTCACTCTCACTCTCTTTCTCTTTCTCTTTCTCTCTCTTGCATGTTATTATTATTATTATTATTATTATTATTATTATTATTATTATTATTATTATTATTATTATTATTATTATTATTATTATTATTATTATTATTATTATTATTATTATTATTATTATTATTATTATTATTATTATTATTATTATTATTATTATTATTATTATTGCATTAATTAAAAACACCCAGTATTTAATTAGTTTCCATGTGTATCTTAATAAATCTTGCATACATAAATAAATAAATTGCATATTATTATTATTATTATTTATTGCATATTATTATTATTATTATTTATTGCATATTATTATTTGTATGTTATTATTTATTGCACTTAATTTTGTGTGTATGAAAATTGTAGGCTTCTGATACTTCCTCACGCACACACACACACACATACACACACACACACACACACACACACACACACACACAAGCTCCTTCCATATAGGTGTGTGTGTGTGTGTGTGTGTGTGTGTGTGTGTGTGTGTGTGTGTAGCTCCTTCCCTATAGGTGTGTGTGTGTGTGTGTGTGTGTGTGTGTGTGTGTGTGTAGTTCCTTCCATATAGGTGTGTGTGTGTGTGTGTGTAGTTCCTTCCATATAGGTGTGTGTGTGTGTAGCTCCTTCCATATAGGTGTGTGTGTGTGTGTGTGTGTGTAGCTCCTTCCAAATAGGTGTGTGTGTGTGTGTGTGTGTGTGTAGCTCCTTCCAAATAGGTGTGTGTGTGTGTGTGTGTGTGTAGTTCCTTCCATATAGGTGTGTGTGTGTGTGTGTGTAGCTCCTTCCATATAGGTGTGTGTGTGTGTGTGTGTGTGTAGCTCCTTCCAAATAGGTGTGTGTGTGTGTGTGTGTGTGTGTGTGTGTGTGTAGTTCCTTCCATATAGGTGTGTGTGTGTGTGTGTGTGTGTGTGTGTGTGTGTAGTTCCTTCCATATAGGTGTGTGTGTGTGTGTGTGTGTGTGTGTGTGTGTGTAGTTCCTTCCATATAGGTGTGTGTGTGTGTGTGTGTGTGTGTGTGTAGCTCCTTCCATATAGGTGTGTGTGTGTGTGTGTGTGTAGTTCCTTCCATATAGGTGTGTGTGTGTGTGTGTGTGTGTAGCTCCTTCCATATAGGTGTGTGTGTGTGTGTGTGTGTAGTTCCTTCCATATAGGTGTGTGTGTGTGTGTGTGTGTGTAGCTCCTTCCATATAGGTGTGTGTGTGTGTGTGTGTAGTTCCTTCCATATAGGTGTGTGTGTGTGTGTGTGTAGTTCCTTCCATATAGGTGTGTGTGTGTGTGTGTGTAGTTCCTTCCATATAGGTGTGTGTGTGTGTGTGTGTAGTTCCTTCCATATAGGTGTGTGTGTGTGTGTGTGTAGTTCCTTCCATATAGGTGTGTGTGTGTAGTTCCTTCCATATAGGTGTGTGTGTGTGTGTGTAGTTCCATCCATATAGGTGTGTGTGTGTGTGTGTGTGTGTGTGTATTTTGTATTTTTTTAATAATACATAAAGTATTGTATTTGAATGACATGCATGTATTATAATTATGTATTAAATTGTATGTAGAATGTGAGTGACTTTGAGAATGTATAAATAATGTTAAGTTATTGCTATGAATATTTTAATACAATATACTGTATTATGCTATGAATATTATACTATACTCTATTATGCTATGAATATTTTAATACATTATTGCTATGAATATTTTAATACATTTTTGCTATGAATATTTTAATACATTTTTGCTATGAATATTTTAATACATTTTTGCTATGAATATTTTAATACATTCTTGCTATGAATATTTTAATACATTCTTGCTATGAATATTTTAATACATTATTGCTATGAATATTTTTATACATTTTTGCTATGAATATTTTAATAAATTTTTGCTATGAATATTTTAATAAATTTTTGCTATGAATATTATAGTAGTATATGCTGTATTATGCTATGAATATTATAGTATATTGTATTTGTTTGTTATAGAATATTTACATCATTATAAAGTAATAATTATATTTATTATTATAGAAAACTGTTATTATGAAATATGATATAATTTTTACACATTATTATTTATTTATTATATAATATTTATATCATTATAAAATATTATGTATGTTATGTATGTCTAAATTATTATAAAATATTAATTATAAGTTTATTTATGACTACTATATAATATTACATATGATATTTAGGTCATTGTCACACTATAATAATAATATTTAATACAATTTGTATTAATATAATTACATAACAAATTACTTTATATAAGAGTAAGGTACAAAAAGATATAAAATATTTTCTTGGTTTGTCTCGGACGTTTTGAATAAATAAATCCATGTTAAATATAATAATTAGTAATTTTAAAGGAGTGTTACCAGAGTTGTGCCAGTGTGGTGTGGTGTGGTGGGACAGTGTTACCAAGTACATATAACTGTGTGTGTTTTACCATGATATGCGGCACCATGCGACTCTCATTTGTTCGTATGTGTGTCACCATTCTGACGCATAGTGTGACAACGGCCTAATCATTTTGTTGCGATTTTTCCAGGAAATAATTTTTGTTGCGATTATTTAAAGAATTAATTTTTGTTATGATTATTTAAAGAATTTATTTTTGTTATGATTATTTAGAGAATTAATTTTTGTTGCGATTATTTAAAGAATTAATTTTTGTTGCATTTTTTCCAGGAATTAATTTTTGTTGCGTTTTTTCAGGAATTCCATCAGCGGATCTCAGTCGACATTAAGTTTATTGACGACAGCACCACCCCCCAGCTCCTCACCCCCACCCCCCCCAGCCCCAACAACAACAACAACAACAACATCAACATCCTCCACCAATGGAACTCTGAATACTCCACCAAGGTGAGTTAAGTATGTATACGTATATACATATATACACACATGTATAGTTGTTATAATTAAATATATACATACATACATATATACAGTCGTGTGAACCAATCAGTAATCCCCCCCCCCCCCTCTTTTAAATGAAGGCCATGATGAGAGGAGAACAGAGAATTAAACATATTATTATAGATTACTTCCTTCTGGTGTGTTTGAATGGTATTGGTAATTCAAGTGTATGTTTAATCACAGATATCAACATCAATAGTCAGTGATATAACACCTAACCTAACCTAACCTAACCTAACCTAACCTAACCTAACCTAACCTAACCTAACCTAACCTAACCTAACCTAACCTAACCTAACCTAACCTAACCTAACCTAACCTAACCTAACCTAACCTAACCTAACCTAACCTAACCTAACCTAACCTAACCTAACCTAACCTAACCTAACCTAACCTAACCTAACCTAACCTAACCTAACCTAACCTAACCTAACCTAACCTAACCTAACCTAACCTAACCTAACCTAACCTAACCTAACCTAACCTAACCTAACCTAACCTAACCTAACCTAACCTAACCTAACGGCAACTTTTTATTCATATCACTGACTATTGATGTTGATATCTGTGATTAAACATTAACTTGAATTACCAATACCATTTATAACACACCAGAAGGAAGTAATCTATAATAATGTGTTTAATTCTCTGTTCTCCTCTCATCATGGCCTTCATTTAAAAGAGGGAGGGAAACCGATTGGTGCACACGACTGTACATATAGTAAATTCACATACACACACACATACACACACACACATACACGTACAGGACTAATACACACACACACACACGTACAGGTATAACACACACACATGCGCACACACACAAACACACACACACACGTACAGGTCTAATGCACACACACACACACACACACATACACACACACACAAAAAAAGAAAAATTAATTTGCAGCTTATATATTAGATTAAGAATTGTGTGAATGTGTATAGAAAAAAAAAAAAATTGTATTCTTCTGATTCCTCCTGGCTATACCAAGCAACAAACACCCTTAGTGGTATTACTGTATGTGTGTGTGTGTGTGTGTGTGTGTGTGTGTGTTATGCCTGTACGTGTGTGTGTGTGTTATGCCTGTACGTGTGTGTGTGTGTGTGTGTGTGTGTTATGCCTGTATGTGTGTGTGTGTGTGTATGTGTGTTATGCCTGTACGTGTGTGTGTGTGTGTGTTATGCCTGTACGTGTGTGTGTTATGCCTGTACGTGTGTGTGTGTGTGTATGTGTGTTATGCCTGTACGTGTGTGTGTGTGTGTTTGTATGTGTATTTGACTATTATAACTGTATGTGTGTATATGTATATGTATTTTTAGGAGTTTTCTGTTGCCTGGCATAGTTTGGAGGAATCGGAGAGTTTGGAGGAATTGGAGAGTTTGGAGGAATTGGAGAGTTTGGAGGAATTGGAGAGTTTGAAGGAATCAGAGAGTTTGGAGGAATCGGAGAGTTTGAAGGAATCATCGGAGAGTTTGAAGGAATCGGAGAGTTTGGAGGAATTGGAGAGTTTGGAGGAATCGGAGAGTTTGGAGGAATCGGAGAGTTTGGAGGAATCGGAGAGTTTGGAAGAATCGGAGAGTGAAGGAATCGGAGAGTTTGAAGGAATCATCGGAGAGTTTGAAGGAATCGCAGAGTTTGAAGGAATCGGAGAATTTGGAGAAATCGGAGAGTTTGAAGGAATCATCGGAGAGTTTGGAGGAATCGGAGACCTCACCTTAACGACCCTATAATTATGTATGAGAATTGGAGGCTTCTAATTCCTCCAAACTATTCCAAGCAACAAACAACGAACAAACACCATTATTTTTTTTATTCATAGGGTCCTGTTTGCTGACATATTTTGGAGGAATAAAAAAACTCCAATGTAACCAAAGTGAATTATATCTTTTAAAAAATTAATTAATCCCTTTTGGCTTATTCTATGCTGCAAAATAGTTGGCGAGAATTTTTTTTTATTATTTATTTATTTATTTATTTAGTGCTTTTGCCGTTTTATGCCGTTTTTTGCCTTGTTTTTTTTTTTTTTTTATTCAGGTCTTAAAATTACAGGTTATGATATTAATAATTTTTGTGTATATTGTGTGTGTGTGTGTGTGTGTGTGTGTGTGTATATTGTGGTGTGTGTGTGTGTGTGTGTGTATATATATAGTGTGGTGTGTGTGTGTGTGTATATATAGTGGTGTGTGTGTGTGTGTGTGTGTGTATATATTGTGATGTGTGTGTGTGTGTGTGTGTATAGTGTGGTATGTGTGTATATATATATAGTGGTGTGTGTGTGTGTGTGTGTGTATATATATAGTGTGGTGTGTGTGTGTGTGTATAGTGTGGTGTGTGTGTGTGTGTATATAGTGATGTGTGTGTGTGTATATATATTGTGGTGTGTGTGTGTGTGTATATATAGTGGTGTGTGTGTGTGTGTATATATTGTGATGTGTGTGTGTATATATATTCAGCTACATGTATATTGTGTGTGTGTGTGTATTTTGTATGTATGTATGTGTGTATGTGTAGGCCAGTAAACAAACAAACATACAGAAATGACTCTTATAAACTGTTGTTGTTGTTGTTGTTGTTATTATTAATGTTGTTGTTGTTATGGAATGTTGTATTATACCGTGTTTTTGTAATGAATTAATTATATATGTTTTGTCCTGGGTTGTGAGTTGTAATATAAAGGTAATAATAATAATTTACAACAACAACAACAACAATAATAATAATATAATAATAATGTGTTGTGAGTTATAATATAAAGGTGGTGATAATAATTTACAACAACAACAACAACAATAATATATTAATAATGGGTTGTGAGTTGTAATATAAAGGTAATAATAATAATTTACAACAACAACAACAACAATAATATATTAATAATGGGTTGTGAGTTATAATATAAAGGTGGTGATAATAATTTACAACAACAACAACAACAATAATATATTAATAATGTGTTGTGAGTTATAATATAATGGTAATGATAATAATTTACAACAACAACAATAATAATATATTAATAATAGTGTTGTGAGTTGTAATATAAAGGTGATGATAATAATTTACAACAACAACAACAACAATAACAACAACAATAATATATTAATAATGTGTTGTGAGTTGTAATATAAAGGTGATGATAATAATTTACAACAACAACAATAATAATATATTAATAATGTGTTGTGAGTTGTAATATAAAGATGATACAACAAGGTAATAATTGTTATTGTGTTTCTTGATAATATTATAAGAGTGTTGTGTTGGGTTGTGAGTTGTAATATACAGTATAGGTGATACAAAAACAACAACAATAACAACAATGCACTTATTGTTTGTTATTGTGGTTGTTTAAAGTGTGTGGTGGGTTGTGAGTTGTAATATAAAGGTAATACTACAACAACAACAACAACAATAACAACAACAACAACAACAATAACAACAACAACAATAATTACAACCCATTGGGGACTGACTTTATTCTGTGTAAATATTAGTTATCCTCTGCAGGGTTATAATAAATATTGTTATAGGTTGTGGTCACTTTATAATACATATAAACACATCCGTCCACATGGGTTAATATAAATACATGTGAGGTGTAATGCAATCTGAGGCACTTTTTTTTTTTTTTTTCCCTCACTGGTGTATGGACGACATCAGACAGTGGTAGTGTATTATTCCTTTGTATACAACAGTGTAAACTCCCTGCCACACTTATGGTGCCTTTGTATACAACAGTGTAAACTCCCTGCCCCACTTATGGTGCCTTTGTATACAGCAATGTAAACTCCCTGCCCCACTTATGGTGCCTTTATATACAGCAGTGTAAACTCCCTGGCCCACTTATGGTGCCTTTATATACAGCAGTGTAAACTCCCTGGCCCACTTATGGTGCCTTTATATACAGCAGTGTAAACTCCCTGGCCCACTTATGGTGCCTTTGTATACAGCAGTGTAAACTCCCTGGCCCACTTATGGTGCCTTTGTATACAACAGTGTAAACTCCCTGCCACACTTTATAGTCTCTTCAGGAGTGGTGTTATGGAAGGTGCTGACCCACTTGTACAGTCGTGGCAGATAGTCCTTGACCAGCCTGTGATGGAAAGGTACGGCCAGCTGTTTTGAACTGTAAACAAGTGGATTCGTTGTTTCAGTCAGCTGTCTGGTCATAGTATGGGTATAAATGTTTCGAGTTTTCGGACACCCCTATGTTTGTCACGGTTATCCATCACTGACTGGTCAAGGACTATTTGCCACGACTGTACCTCTTGTGGTAATGTGTACTTGGGGCCTGGTATTAAACATCTTCCCTACAATGAGGCCCACAGACTCCATGGTCCAGTAAACTGTGGTTCCATTACCCTGACATGTACTTCAGTAGTCCACACATATAGGGACATACACACATATAGGGACATACACACATATAGGGACATACACACATATAGGGACATACACACATATAGGGACATACACACATATAGGTACATACACACATATAGGGACATACACACATATAGGGACATACACACATATAGGGACATACACACATATAGGGACATACACACATATAGGGACATACACACATATAGGGACATACACACATATAGGGACATACACACATATAGGTACATACACACATATAGGGACATACACACATATAGGGACATACACACATATAGGGACATTCTGACATCAACAACAATAATAACAACACACTTATTATTATTGGGGTTGTGTTGTGTTGTGTTGTGTATTGCTTTATATAGAATGAGTTGTGAGTTATAATATAAATAATATACAAGAAGGTATGGTACTAATTGTTGTGGTGTGTTGTATTGTTATTAATATAGAGTACGTGGTGGTGGTGGTGTTGGTGTTGGTGGTGTTGGTGGTATTGGTGGTGGTATTGGTGGTGTATGGCAGACTGACTCACCAATACGTGTGTCATACAGCGGTGGTAAAGTTAGACGTCTTCCACCAACACATCCTGGTGGATACTCATCATCCTTCCCATCCCATCGTGATCACACTTGGGGAGGTAGGATGTCACATATATACTGTTAGTTACTTGGTTACCTGTTACAATGGCTGGTTAACTAGTTGATGGGTTGGTTAGTTGGCTAGCTGGCTGGCTGGTTGGTTAGCTAGTTGGCTGGTTGACTGATTGGCTAGCTGGTTGGCTGGTTAGGTGGCTGGCTAGCTAGCTGGTTGGCTGGTTAGCTAGTTGGCTAGTTGGTTGGCTAATTGGTTGGTTGGCTAACTAACTGGTTAATTGGTTGGTTAGTTTGTTGTTTAGGATAGTCTCATTAAGGGGACATTTTCATATTATAGTAGTTAGTGTTTAATTATTTATATTCTTTGTTTTCCATTAAGTACTATAAGACCATTGTTACACTATGTGTCTCCACCATAACAACAGAACCATAAATACTGTACTGTGTTACACTGTGTGTTAAGCTGCTCACTCACTAGTAAACACAATTTGTATTAATATAATTACATGACAAATTATGTTACTCTATATTAGAGTAAGGAATTAAAAGATAAAACATATTTCTCATTTGTTTGTGTTAATGAACTACAAGTCAAGTCAGGTTCTGCTACAAAACATCATTAATATTAATCCATCACTTTCACTTACAATGTTTAGTACAATATTCTTTTGTATTTTTTTCTCAAAGAACTGACTTGTGTTGTATGCTTAGTGTGTTGTGTCCAGACAGTGTTACCATGTACATACCAGTGTTACCATGTGTTTTGTACTGATATGTGATGCGATGTTACAGTGAGATGTGTCACCATCAGTGTTATAATGTGTCACACCTCTCATGTGTGTGTGTGTGTGTGTGTGTGTGTGTGTGTGTGTGTGTGTGTGTGTGTGTGTGTGTGTGTGTGTATATTATTACCATTCTACATCACCACTACATAATATCATAATAGTCTAATATATAAACAAATACTAATACAATACAATACAACACATAATGGAATATTACTTTTCACTTCTAAGAAATATATTAGTTTAGTATTTGTTATAAAGTTATAGGTGAACATTAACATTTTAGGAGTAAAGGAAGGTGTAACTTAGTATGGAAAATTGAACAGTAATTAATTCCTTCAAACATTTACCATAAAACAGAATCCCTTCATAACAAACTACTGTATGTATGTATGTGTGTGTGTGTGTATGTATGTATGTATGGGATGTGTTTTATTAAAGAATATAGAAGTATTAATTAAACACAATACATTTCAAACCTTAAAGGAAGTAATTAATTCACTTTGGGTATAATGGAATGTTTTAATTCTTCCAAAGTATGTCAGTAAACAAACAAACAAACAAACAAACACACACAAACAGGACCAGATGAACAAAAATAATGGTGTTTGTTCTGTTGTTGCTTGGAAGAGTTTGGAGGAATCAGTTGCTCCAGATTTACCAACAATTCATTCCAAGCAACAACACAACAAACACCATTATTTTTATTCATCTGGTCGTGTTTGTTTGTTTGTGTGTTTGTTTGTTTCCTGACATACTTTGGAGGAATCAAAACATTCCATTATAACCAAAGGGAATTAACGGGGTGCAGGAGTAGGGGGACAGGCTTGGGGGGGGGGGCTTAGGGGGGTGCGGGAGTAGGGGACAGGCTTGGGGGGGGGGGTTTGGGGGGTGCGGGAATAGGGGGACAGGCTTGGGGTGGGTAGAAAGCCTGTCCCCCTACTCCCGCACCCCCCAAAACCCCCCCCAAGCCTGTCCCCCTACTCCCGCACCCCCCTAAACCCCCCCCAAGCCTGTCCCCCTATTACTCCTTTAAAACAAGATCTGTATACTAATGACTTTGAATTAATGTATATATTTTTGTATTATTATTATTATTATTATTATTAATTTTCTTAGTACGATAAAACACACATACACATTATATTTATATTTTCCGTGAGCAATAAACAAACAGCATGAAAAAAAAAAAACATACACTACAGTATAATATTATAGATTTTTTTCTACGAGTGGCTGCGTTTTTTAATTCCGTTTTTTAATTCCGTTTTTTTTTTTTTTTTTTTTTTTTTTTTTAGTTTACTGTATGATATTATAGATTTTTTTTGAGTGGCTGCGTTTTTTTTAATTAATTTTTTCTTAGTTTTTAGCTTTTCCGAGGGACGTTTGGTTTTCGTTTGTCGTGTGTTTTAACTCTTTGTCGTAGAGCAGTTATTTTCTCTGTGACCTCCATTGACCTGCTGACCTCTTCTTGTGACCTTGCCTGGGTAGAAGTAGTAGTGTGTGTGTGTGTTTGTGTGATTTTTTTTTCATTATTATTATTTTTTTTTTTTATTTCTATTTTTTTTTTTTTTTTTTTTTTGTGTGTGTGTGTGTGTGTCTGTGTGTGTCTGTGTGTGACCTTGCCTGGATAGTAGTAGTGTGTGTTTGTTTGTTTGTTTGTGTGTGTGTATGTATGTATGTGTGTGTGTGTGTGTGATATTTTTATTCTTTCTTTCTTTATTTATTTATTTATTTTGTGTGTGTGTGTGTGTGTGTGTGTGTGTGTGTGTGTGTGTGTGTGTGTGTGTGTGTGTGTGTAATGAATGACAAACACACATCTGGGAAAACAAACATTGTGTGGTCTTCAATGTGTGTAAAATTAATTAAGTGATTTTTGGTGGATACAAAAAAATTCAGTACTGTATAGATTACATACCAAGTTTATTCCGTAATACAGATTTTTTTTATTTTTTTTTTTGTAATAATTGTGTAGTTAAAGTTTTTCCGTGTGTGTGTGTGTTTTTTTTTTTTTTGTAATAATTGTGTAGTTGTAGAATTTTTCTTTTTTTTTGTAATGATTCTGTAGTTTGAATTTTTTTTCTTTGTAATTGTGTAGTTGTAGTTTTTTTTTGTGAATAATTGTATAGTTGGATTTAATTGTTTTATATATATAATTCTGTAGTTGTAGTTTTTTTTTTTTTTTCAATATACAGTAATTGTGTAGTTAGTTTTTTTGTTTGTATTTCTTTGTATGTAATGTTTCTTTGTAATAATTGTGTAGTTAAAAAATTATTTTTTTTAATAATTGAGTAGTTCAAATTTGTTTATATATATATATATAATTGTGTAGTTCGTTTTTTTTTTTTTTTTTTTTAATATTTTTGTAATGAGTTTTTTTTTCCCGTGTTTTCCAATTTAATGTTAGATGGTGTTTATAATAATACAATAATTGATTAATGAGTCTGTGTGTGTGTGTGTGTGTGTGTGTGAGAATTGGAGGCTTCTGATTCCTCCTGACTATGCCATGAAACACACACACAGGATTCTTCCATATAGGTGTGTGTGTGTGTGTGTGTGTTCTTACCTATTTTTTATCTTTACAGGATTGAGTCAAGCTTGTAATGTCCCGTATTTTAAATCACAATTATCATATTTTTCTTTAAAGTTATGTATGTTTTTGACACACACCACTTCTTCTGGTGTGTGTGTGTGTGTATGTTTTGTGTGTGTGTGTGTGTGTGTATGTATGTTTTTGACACACACCACTTGTTCTGGTAATTTGTTCCATTCGTCTATTACTCTATTTGGAAAGCTATATTTCTGTACATCTTTATCTCCTCTTCTTTTAATTAATTTCTTACTGTGTCCTTTCATTGTAGGTATTCCTTGTTGACATAAGTTATCTATATCTATCTTTTATTTTTCTGTGACACATTTGTAAACCATAATCATATCTCCTCTCTTTCGTCTTTCTTCTAGTTTAGGTAATTTTAGTTTCTTTAGTCTTTCTTCACAGCTTAGTTCTCTTAGACTTGGTAGCCATCTTGTTGCTGCTCTTTGTACAGTCGGCAAAAAAAGTTTCGTTACCATCCCTAAAACAGTGTGATGTAATGTTGGTACACCTGACTGGTGAGTGTGGTACCTCCACCACCATCCGGCCTTCATAAGTCTGTGCCCCTGGCCAATGCCCCTCAGTGTGTCATGGCCAGCCAAGCAGGAATGACGTTCTTTCACCCAGTGCTATATTTTCTGGGTATTTCACGGTTATTCTTCTTCTAAAATACTCAAAACGCATTTCCTTATGTTTAATAATGAAAAGTTAAATAGTAAGAGTTCTTTAACATTCAAAATTTAATTTAAAATCAGCTAAACTTTTGATATAAAGAAGTTGACACTGCCGCGGCAATAACAATTCCCGTCCAGCATGTCCCGGATGACACGAGTCACAGCTGCCCAGTGTGTGGAGTACCAACCCTACCTGGCTTACTCAGGGTAAAATTAACGTAGGGGTGGTAACGAAACTTTTTTTGCCCACTGTACTTTTTCTAATTTAGTGATATGTTTCTTTAAATGTGGGTTCCATACTACTGCAGCATATTCTAAGGTAGGCCTTATAAAGGATGTTATTATTCTCTTGACCATTTCTTCATCTATATAAGTGAAGGACATTCTCATATTTGCTAACAATGTAAACATGCTTCTCACTTTTTCATTTATATGATCATCTGGTGTTAATTTCTTATTTATCATTACTCCTAAGTCTCTTTCTTTCTGTGTGTGTGTGTGTGTGTCTGTGTGTGTGTGTGTTTCGTGGCAATATTTGAAGGACTCATTTGCCTCCAAATTCTCCTCTGAATTTATTATCATCATTATTATTATTATTATTATTATTATTATTATTACATATATTATTATTATTATTATTATTCTTTTTATATATACTGTCTTATTAGATTCTTAGTCCTATTTGTCCCTATGTAGTAGTAGTAGTAGTAGTAGTTGTTGTTGTTGTTGTTGTTGTTTTATTAATTTAACTAATCATAATAATCATTAATTATATTTCAGGAGAGTAAGGACGTTATATGCTTGTGTAGGAGAGAATGAATCAGAACTCTCCTTTGAACCAAATCAAATACTTAGAAATGGTAAGTTATTTATGTAATAATTATAATGATAATAATAATAATAATAATGATAATAATAATGATAATAATGATGATGATGATTATAAAAATAAATACTGTACTGTATTATTCTTATTATTATTACTATTATTACTACTGAATTATTATTATTAGTTCATTATTATTATTATTATTATTATTATTATTATTATTATTAGTTTATTATTATTATTATCATTATCATTATCATTATTATTATTATTATTATTATTATTATTATTAGTTTATTATTATTATTATTATTATTGTTATTATTATTATTATTATTATTATTATTATTATTATTATTATTATTATTATTATTATTATTTTTAAGATGCTTTGCTTACTTCGCTAACTGCAATAACTTAATTCAACTTTATTGTATTTAATTCTTTTATTAATCCAACTTTTATTATTTTACTCTAAGACTGTAATTCTAGTTGGTACTAATTCATCTTCCTCTCCCCCCGCCCTGCCCCGCCCCGCCCCGCCCTGCCCTGCCCTGCCCCGCCCCACCACATCCTGCCCCACCCTCCCTCACCCTGCCCCGCCCCGCCCACACCCCCTCTGCCACACCCTAACCCCACCCTCCCTCGCCCTGCCCCACCCCACCCCACCCCACCCCACCCCAACCCAACCACACCCCCTATGCCACACCCTAACCCCACCCTCCCTTGCCCCACCCTGCCCCCTCTGCCACACACTAACCCCACCCTCCCTCGCCCCGCCCCAACCACACCCCGCCCAACCACACCCTAACCCCACCCTCCCTCGCCTCGCCCCGCCCCGCCCCGTCCCACAGTCCGAGCGTCCAGGGAACCAGGTTGGCTCGAAGGAACGCTCAACGGACGAACAGGACTGGTGCCCGAAAACTATGTTGAAGCGATTGATGATACTCCACCACCACCACCATTATTACCAACACAACAACAACAACAACAACAACAACAACAACAACAACAACAACATAACACTGATGTATAGTATAGTAAATAAATATATAAACATACATATAAACATACATATAAATAATAAATAAATAAATAAGTATATGGACTCGCTGGAAAAGGAAAAGTTACTCGATGGAAAAAAAAAGATGTTTATTACCAACACAACAACAACAACAACAACAACAACAACATAACACTGATGTATAGTGTAGAAATAAACATATGAACATACATATAAACACATATAAACAAACATATAAACAAACATATAAACATACATATAAATATACATATAAATATACATATAAACATACATATAAACGTACATATAAACATACATATAAACAAACATATAAACATACATATAAACATACATATAAACAAACATATAAACATACATATAAACATACATATAAACATACATATAAACAAACATATAAACATACATATAAACATACATATAAACATACATATAAACATACATATAAATAATAAATAAACACGTATACATATGTTACTCTCTGGAAAAGTAGATGGAAAAAAAAAAGATGTTTATTGCAACTCGTACCACAACATAATACTGATGTTTAGTGTAGTAAATAAATATATAAACAAACAAACAAACAAACAAACAAACAAACATATAAATAATAAACAAACACGTGTATGTACTCGCTGGAAAAGGAAAAGTTACTCAATGGAAAAATATATATAGTGTAGGAAATAAATATATAAACAAAACATTGCATATAAACAAACAAACAAACAAACAAACAAACAAACAAACAAGTATATTGAAAAAGATGTTTATAATAGATGTTTTTATATTAAAGTTACTCGATGGAAAAATAAATATGTTATAGTGTATAAAACAAACATATAAACAAAACAAACATATATTCAAACCTATAAACAGACAAACAAACAAACAAACTCGCTGGAAAAAATGAGATGTTTATAATAGATGTTTTTTTTTATTGAAGTTACTCGCTGGAAAAATATGTATAGCGTATAAACAAATATATATACAAACATATGAATGATAAACAAACAAACAAACAAACAAACAAACAAATAAATATATGCACTTGCTGGAAAAAGAAAGAAAAGTTACTCAATGGAAAATAAAAAAATATATATGTGTTTATTACGACTCCTATCAAAACATAACACTGATGTCAAGTGTATAGATAAACAAACATATAAAACAAACACACAAATAAACAAACAAACAAACACACTCACTGGAAAAAAGAAAAGAAAAGTTATGTTTATTCCATTCACTCGCTGAAAAAAAAAAAAAATTGATGTTTATTCCATTCACTCACTGAAAAAAAAAGTGATGTTTATTCCATTTTCTCGCTGGGAAAAAAAAAAAAAACATGTTTATTACAACTCGTACCAAAACATAATACTGATGTTTAGTGTATAGAAAAACAAACATATCAAACAATAAAACAAACACACTCGCTGGAAAAAGATGTGTACTATAGTGTATAAACAAACATAAAATAAACAAAAACAAACAAATTCACTCATTGAAAAAAAAAAATGTTTATTCCAATCACTCGCTGGAAAAAAGAGGTGTTTATTCCAATCACTCGCTGGAAAAAGAGGTGTTTATTCCAATCACTCCCTGGAAAAAAGAGGTGTTTATTCCAATCACTCACTGGAAAAAGAGATGTTTAAGTAACTCCCTGGAAAAAAGAGGTGTTTATTCCAATAACTCGCTGGAAAAAGAGATGTTTATTCCAATCACTCGCTGGAAAAAAGAGGTGTTTATTCCAATAACTCGCTGGAAAAGATGCTTATTCCAGTCATTCTCTTCTAACACACTCACTGGAAAAGGAGACACACATTTATTCCAGTTACTCGCTGGAAAAAGACATGTTTAAGTAATTCGCTGGAAAATAGAGATGTTTATTCCAGTTACTCGCTGGAAAAAGAGGT
>JAWQEG010004009.1:117500-122500 GCA_033782935.1 Petrolisthes cinctipes | reverse complement strand
TCTTTGTACCCAGGAGTCATAGAGGGCTGGGGTTGATCTCATTCGAAAGAGGAAGAGTTGCTGCTTAGAATGAAACTAAATTTAAGTTTCTAGGCATTGTAGTTTAGGCGTAGGAAATAAATGAAATAGAGCAATTTTTGGAGAAATAACTTGGACCTGGCCGGAGTATGTGTGTGGCTGTGTACGGTAGGGGGGGGGGGGGCGGGAGTAGAGGGCCAGGCTGGGGGGTGTTTAGGGGGGTGCGGGAGTAGAGGGACAAGCTGGGGGGGGGGGTTAGGGGGTGCGGCAGTACGGGACAGGGTGGGGGGGGTTAGGGGGGTGCGTGAACAGGGGACAGGCTTTCTACCCACCCCAAGCCTGTCCCCCTATTCCCGCACCCCCCTAAACCCCTCCAAGCCTGTCCCCTACTCCCGCACCCCCCTAAACCCCCCCTCAAGCCTGTCTTCCTACTCCTGCACCCCCCTAACCCCCCCAAGCCTGTCCCCTATTCCCGCACCCCCTTAGTCCCCCCCCCAATCCTGTCCCCTACTCCCGCACCCCCTTAACTGTGAACTGCAATGATGCCAACTCAAATTTTTGTAATCCGCTAGACTAGTCAAGAAAATCCGTTATATTATAGGTAATTAAGGCTCTTACAATTTTCCGCTAGATTGGCCTTTCAAATCCGCTTGTAAAATCCTCTTGTAAAATCCGCTTGTAAATTTCAATATTTTTCCCAGTAGATAATTTTCAAATCCGCTAGATCTAGCCGAAAATCCGTCAAATTGGCATTACTGTTTGCCGGAGCCAACGAATAGAGAGAGAGAGAGAGAGAGAGAATGAGTGTCCGTGTGTGAGCGAGAGAATGTCTGACTCTCAAGTACCCCGTTATAAAGTGCCACTGTCTCCCTTTTCCTTCATCCTCTGGTCAATTTAAGGCTTGCTTCGTCCTCCAACTCCTTTTTCCCTCATCCTGTGGTCAATTTAACCCTTACACTGCCGCCGACAGCATATGCTGTTAGCAACAGAGCACTCCCCAGTGCCACCGACAGCATATGCTGTTTTCACTTATAATAATTGTTTAAAAGTGGGAATGGTAGGTTTAGGTACTTAGTGGTTACTGACAACTCACCATGGTTTGGCACCAAACACAAAACTCAGCCAGGACAGTTGTTGGAGTATAATATGAGACATTAGGTGGTAAACTTATGTTTATTGGAGCCTACTAACCAGTATTCTGGCAGCTCGTTTTGGTTTATAACCGACCGGCGGCCCTGGTTTTTGTTATTTCGTCGTAATGCGTCAATCTACTATATGATTGGAACTTTTTATATTAGTATTTACCATTCATTAGTTATATGGTGTACAGTAGGCTATATTCATATGTTTGAAAAATTTGTGTTATTGAACTATTAGGCCCAGAGGACACACGGACGCTTTGTGGTGGACATACAAGGACCACACACACGTCCTTTGACTATTCACCACTGAAGAGGACAAACTGTATGGTAATAAATAATTTGTCTACCATTGTGACTTTTCTTCACCTTCACGTTCCCACTACAGTGGTGTTACTGTGTGACAAGTGTGTGTTGATCCTTGTGTAACCATTACAAAGAACCTGTGTGTCTCGGGCCTTATTATTTACCCAGCCACCCAGTGACAGTTATAAGGACAAAATAATAATTACTGTATAGATTTGTACAGTAAAGCATGTATTGTAAATTGTACAACAATGAAATTTATTTTATTATTCGTGTTATGTAAGTAATGGATATTTGTACAAGGCTTCTATAATGGTTTATAGGGCCTAATAGGCTACGTATTTTTAGTTTTTGTCATACTTCCTCACTAGCCTGTGGTACGTGATATTTTTTTCATTCTTCCTCTAAGAATAACAATTGATAAGTCTTTAGTGATAATCCTAAATAGATGTAATATTTTACCGTTTCCATTAGGCTACTACAAATACTTCCCGTTTGCCATATATATACACCTCTTTATAACAAATATATTTTCCTATGAGTGACATAAGCTCCTATGGGCCTCATGCTATTTATAATAATAATAACTTTCTGTTTGCCAAGTTCATCTCAGCTTGCCCAGCAGATAATAAGTTTCTGCTGTTTGACAACTTACCAAAACATGTCTGCTTGGAAATTCTACTTTCATTATCTTTTCTGATCTATCTCGCCTCTATTATTATTATTATTATTATTATTATTATTATTATTATTATTATTATGTGTGCAGTGGTTATCACTGCCATGCTTTCTGAGTTACAAGTATTTAGTAGGAACGTAACTATTAGGCTATAGTGGGAGGGAGGTTGAGGTGGCAAATGCATTCCAAGTATTGAATAAATCAGTCATTACTTAGTTTTAGTAGTTCAAGGACAAGAATATTTATTCATATACACATATGAGCGAAAAGAAAATAGGCAAAATGTATGTATTGCTGATAATAAAATAATAATTATACTGTAAGCCATTTACGAGTGGCAATACTGCTTGCATCTCTCTGCGGGCTGCGAGCAAGGGAGGTCAGTGTTGCCAGGTGCAGGGAACATTCTCTGTTTTATAAAATTTTGAAGTTCACAGGAAAATTATATAAAGATTGTTCAATAGTATACAGGGAAATTTCTACCAGTCGAAATAATTTAAAAAAGACCGTCAATGTTCATGAGTAATCAGGGAATAATTGAGGCAAAAAGGTAAATTCTAAAGTTGATGGTAGGGAAATTTCGTCAAGCCACTTGAGCTGGCATCACTGTGGGAGAGGGAGAGGGTCGGAGGGAGTAGGCCTCTACAGGCGTTCGTCAATTCCCGCCCAAAATTTGAATTTCACCTGATGAAAATCTTATTCCCACACAGTTATAGCAAATAAACTCTTGCATTCTAATACAGACACAACAGACTATTTTTTCATTATACTCAGGTAATAAATCCTTAATATTTAATAATCCGGTATATACCAGTTTGCAAATGCAAACAATACGGCAGCGTAAGGGTTAAGGTTTCCTCCGTCCTCCAACTTAATTTTAAAAGGTGTAGAACATAATAACGAGGCTCAAGTCGGCGGTTGACTGAATAGAAAACGAAGGATTTAAATATATTGGGTTTTAAAATAGTCCATCATTAAAAATATATTAAATTTTAAAATAGTCGATCCTTAAAAGCCATAGAAAATGGGAAGGTTTTTGATTAGAGAATGGGAAGGCGTTAGAAATGTTAGAAAAAAAGAATAAACCTCACGGTCCGATTCTTCTAACTAGATTGACGTGGGCTTAAATATTGACACTAAAACATTACGAATTCGTTATTTTTTCACTATAGCAGCTTTGCGTAAAAATATACTTACGTTATCAAATTAAAATAATTTGCGTACGAATAGTATTTAGTGAATAATTTAAATAAATGTATATACGAAGGTCAGTAGGAGATGATTCGGACGAAACCTTCCTAACTTATCATATTATTACCAACTCAAAATCAAAATGTATTAGTACGTGATGTGGCTAATTAGAACGGTAAATATCTCAATAAATAACCAATTAACAGCAGCTCTTAGTGTCTGGGAAATTATATTTTAGTAAATAGTCGTTAATTTAAGACTATCTCGACGAATTAACATCGTAGTTTTTATATTAAAAGGGAAAAACTGATGTTAGATAATAGGGTTCATTGCCAACGGGATCTGGCAACCTTTGTAGATTCGTTACGCAAAATTACGCTAAGTATGGCGGCATTAACGCGGTCGGACACAGGTGAGTGCCTGACAATTATCGACTCGTTACACATTAATTATAGCCTTAGGTAAGTTCATTCTAATTTTTATGTGTAGATAATAGATTAATTTAGCCACGTGACCCACCGTGGGGAGTGATAGATAAGAAATAGAAGAGAAAAATAATATATAAAAACAGCATTTGCCCGCTCGTTTTAAATATGGCGTCGGTGTCCGGGATTCGACATTAATATCTTAATTAATTAAATATTAGAAGCTTGGGTAAGTCCATGTGGCTATGAGATATAGTTTATTAATATATCTATCTGTATATCACACTGTGGGAAGTGAGGGAATAATAATTCGACGATAAATTCGATATGTAATATGACCTTATCCGATTACGAGTGGAAAAAACGTTGGAGAGTTGCCAAGCGTAAGATAATTCAGTGTCGTATTGATAGTAATAGTAATATCGGTGGTCGTAGTAGTGGTACTATTGGTGGTGATAGTAGTAGTAGTAGTAATATTGGTGATAGTACTAATAGTAATAGTAGTACAATAATAGTACCATCATTGATTAACCAGCGTTCCATAAATCCGATAATCTTGAAGTACGATAATTTAATCAGTAGTGTATGATACTTTGGGCAGGTTGGCAGCTCACTATATTATTTATTAACTATTTATGAGTTAAGTGGAAATAAATAAGAGTATAAAATAAAAAATGTAATTATTATACTAATTTTAATTAAATTAATTTTTCCCAAAAAGAATTAATGATCTTGGATCTTATGTAAATAATTGTAATATAGAACCAACATACTCGTTTGATCTTGAAACAGTATTGACAGGTGCAGGGAAATTTCTCTGTTTTAGGGAATTTTCAACTCCACACAGGGAAATTATATAAAGATTGTTCAATATTAAACAGGGAAATTTCTCTGTTTTAGGGAATTTTGAAGGCCACACAGGGAAATTATAATTATAAAGATTGTTTAAGAGTAAACAGGGAAATTTCTACCAGACGAAGTAACAAGAGTAAATAGGAAAATTTCTACCAGACGAAGTAACGAAAGTCAACAGGGAATTATTGAGGGAAAAAAGGGAAATTCTAAAGGTGACGTTAGGGAAATTTCGTCGAGACGGCTGGTAACACTGAGTCTGGTAGTCTGAAGCAAAGCTCTCATTTTTAAGATAATTACCCTAGTTTAGCGTAATTTGGGACTATTTAAGGTAAAGGTTTGACAATCTAAGGTACTTTTCACGAATTCTTTCGTTATTTCATGGGTCGT
>JAWQEG010004009.1:102500-107500 GCA_033782935.1 Petrolisthes cinctipes | reverse complement strand
AACCTAACCTAATCTAACCTAACCTAACCTAACCTAACCTAAAGAAGTGTCAGACGATCTTTAGCTGCCTTGAATCCAGGTGTGGTTTTATATTCTTGAGCAATGTAGGTTCCTGACATATTTTGGAGGAATCAAAGCACTCCAGTGTACCAAATGTATACAGTACTTCTCTTTAAGTTCTTGTTGTTCATTTGAAAAGGTTTATACAGTTTTGTTACATTGGAGTGTCTTGATTCCTCCAAAGTATGTCAGGAAACAACAATAATAATAATAATAATAAATATAATGATAATAATAATATAATAACAATAATAATAATAATAATAGAAATAATAATAACAACCAATAAAAATAATAATAATAATAATAATAATAATAATAATAATAACAATAATAATAACAATAATAATAATGTCAGAAAACAGGACCAGATGAACAAAAATAATGGTGTTTGTTCTGTTGCTTGGAAAAATAGTTAGGAGGAATCAGTAGCCTTCCAATTCACTTAAGAGATAATATTATTATTACTATTTTTATTATTATTATTTTTATTATTATTTCTATTATTATTATTTTTATTTTTATTATTTTTAATATTATTATTATTATTATTTTTAGTATTATTATTATTATTATTATTATTATTATTATTATTATTATTATTATTATTGATTCCTCCAAACACATCCCTAAATTATTATTAGTACCATTGAAGATGTCTGTTTTCTGGTAGTGTTAGGAGGAATCAGTTGCCTTCCAATTTACCAACAATAGAATCTCCCCTTAATTAAGGACCGTGATCGTGTATGAAAATTGAAGGCTTTTAGAAACCCTGTCCCCCCCTTATTCCTGCACCACCTTAACACTAATTAATCTGTATACTTTACAGGTGTGTAGAGAGAAGAGGAGAACACAAGAGAGAGGAGAACACAAGAGACAGAAGAGGAGAACACACGAGAGAGAAGAAGAGAACACACGAGAGAAGAAGAAGAGAACAACACAACAACTACATCAACAACAACAACAGTACAAGCAAAACAAGGAACACCAACAACTGTAAGTGTTCATGGAATTACATTGTTATATTTGTGGTTGTTGCTTGTGATAGTTAGGAGGAATCAGTAGCCTTCCAATTCACTTAAAAGAGATTATTATTATTATTTTTATTTTTATTATTATTATTATTATTATTATTATTTTTATTAATATTTTTATTTTTATTATTATTATTTTTATTATTATTAAAAATCTTTTACTGATGCCAGAGGTTACCACCCCTGTGAGCAAGGGGTGGGGGGTTTGAGTCAGCTGTCTGAGGTCTTCCTGCTTACGCAACCATAGCCGAGGCTGACTCGGGCCTCATGTAGGTGGAGAGGTGTTTGGGCCACTCATCATCCTTGTGATGTGTTGCTATAGTTGTGTTTCATACACACAGTGTGTTGCTACACTCTGTACCATTGACTCACACTCATTGGTGCACCTTTAAACCTTTATTATTATTATTATTTTTATTTCTATTATTGAGTACTACTGATTCCTCCAAACTATACCATGAAACACATCCCTAAATTATTATTAGTACCATTGAAGGTATCTGTTTTCTGGTAGAGTTAGGTTATTATTGTATTATTATTTTTATTATCATTATTACTATTTTTTTATTTTTTTTTAATTATTATTATTTTTATTATTATTATTATTATTCCAATTTACCAATAAGAAAATCTCCCCTTAAGATCAACCTAATTGCCCAGTATGATTTATATAATATACAGTTTGTATGTATGTATGTATGTACAGTCGGCCTTAGGAATTCATACACAGAGCATTGGTTATAAATAAGGGGTCTTTATTTTACTATAGACTTATTCAAATAGTAGTCCAATATTATTACTAGATAATTTTGGTGTTTATGGAAATTAATGTTTTACAAAAGGACAGGCTTGGGGGGGGGGGGTTTTAGGGGGGTGTTGGAGTAGGGGACAGGATTGGGGGGTGCAGGGGTTAGGGGTGTGTGGGAGTAGGGGGACAGGCTTGGGGGGTGCGGGAGTAGGGGGACAGGCTTGGGGGGGGGGGGTTAGGGGTGTGTGGGAATAGGGAGCAGATAATTTTGGTGTTTATGGAAATTAATGTTTTAAAAAATGTTTACATTGGTGTATAGGAATTATTGAGGCCGACTGTACTGTATGTAGCAATATACAGTCAATTCTCATTTTACACTGGCATTATGTATGTGAAATAGTGTGTGTGTGTGTAATGAATGTATGTACTGTAAACACTTATTGTACACTATATTACACACACATAATACCAGTGTTCTGTACAATGAGGGTTCTCTGTACACACATTACATTACACACCCAATATACAAGTGTACTGTACAATGAGGGTTTTCTGTACACAGTTTCATTACACACCCAATATACAAGTGTAAAATGAGAATTGACTATATTGTACTCTGTATTAACACTAATTAATCTCTCTACTTTACAGGTGTGTATTAAGAAGAGACGAGGAGAACACAAGAGAACACGAGAGAAGAGAACAACACGAGAGAGAAGAGGAGAAGAACAAGAGAACAACAACACAAGAGAGAGAACAACAACAACAGGAGAACACACAAGAACAAAACCTCTAATATAATATAGTGTATAATAACAGGAAATAAAAATTAAATACATATTAATTAGTATACTTTATTAAAAAACCTCTATAGTATTAATTAACATAATTGTCATTCCACCAGGTAAATAATTAACTTAATTTATACCTGTAAGGGTGTAGGGTTCAATTAAAAATTATTGATGTTATTATAATATTTGTCTGTGTGAGAAATATCACACACACACAAACAAACAAATATTATAATAACACCAGTAATAATTACATACATAAAAGAATGTAGGGTTTAAGTAAAAATTATTGATGCTATAATACTGTGTGTCTGTGTGTGTGTGTGTGAGAGATATTACTCACACACACACAGACAGACAAATATTATAATAACCGGTAATTACATACATAAAAGTAAGTAAAATTTCAAGTAAAAATTATTGATATAATATTTGTCTGTGTGTATGTGTGAGAGAAAGATATATATATATATCTCTCACACACAGACAGACAAATATTATAACAACATCAGTGATAATTACATACCTAAAAGTAAGTAAAAATTATTGATGATGTTATAATACTGTCTGTCTGTGTGTGTGAGAGAGATATCACACACACATACACACACAGACAAATATTATAACAACATCAGTGATAATTTTATAACAACAATAACATATTTTGTGTGTGTGTGACAAAATACACACACACAGTAACTCCATAAAACACTCACAATTTGTAGTAGTTGTAGTAGTTGTTATAGTTGTTGTTATTGATTCTCTTGTACAACTGCTATCCACAAATCTGTAACAAAATACAACCTAATTAATTATTTTAGAATTACTACATTATTATATTATTATTATTATATTATACTACAATTATATTACAACTATATTATATTATTATTATATTATACTACAATTATATTACAATTATATATTATTATTATTATATTATACTACAATTATATTACAATTATTATTATTATTATATTATACTACAATTATATTACAATTATTATTATTATTATATTATACTACAATTATATTACAACTATATTATATTATTATTATATTATACTACAATTATATTACAATTATATATTATTATTATTATATTATACTACAATTATATTACAATTATATTATATTATTATTATTATTATATTATACTACAATTATATTACAATTATATATTATTATTATTATACTTTGACAAACATGGAGGAGAAGTGAGAGAAATGGAAGGTGAGGAGAGAAGGTTTGTCAAATTGAAAATTACATTATGGAAATATATACTTCAGAGGCTCGTAAACCAAGAAAAAAAAAAACCGGAGGGGCTTCTTAAGGGGGTGCAGGAATAGGGGGACAGGCTTGGGTTTTTTTTTTAGGGGTGCAAGAGTAGGGGGACAGGCTTAGGAGGGGTTTAGGGGGGTGCGGGAGTAGGGGACAGGCTTGGGAGAGGGAGAGAGATATCACACTCACACACAGACAAATATTATAATAATACTGTGTGTGTGTGTGTGTGTGTGACAAAACAAACACACACACACACAGATATTATAACAACAATATAACATTGTGTGTGTGACAAATACACACATACACAGTTTTTATAACGACATTAACATTTTGTGTGTGTGTGTGTGCAGAGAGAAACATCACACACACACACACACACACACACACAATATGTTACTGTTGTTATATTACCTGTGTGTGTGTGTGTGTGTGTGCAGAGAGAAATATCACACACACACACACAATATGTTACTGTTATTATATTACCTGTGTGTGTGTGTGTGTGTGTGTGTGAAGAGAAACCTCACACACACACACAGTAACTTCATAAAACACTCACATTAACTAGTAGTAGTAGTAGTAGTAGTAGTTGATGTAAGGATGAACACAGTGAATAATGAAGGTTGTAAACTCTTGTACAACTGCACTTCACATCAAATCTGTAACAAAATACAACCTAATTAATTTAAAGGAAATTATTCAACTTTATAATAATAACACAGAATATTATTTCTGGCTTAACCAAGAAGTATTATTAAATTTGTTGGTGGATATTTGATTGTGACTGTACTTAAGGGGGTGCAGGAGTAGGGGACAGGCTTCGGGGGGAACTGGGGGGGTGCGGGAGTAGGGGGACAGGCTGGGGGGGGGGGGGGGTTAGGGGGGTGCGGGAATAGGGGACAGGCTTTCTACCCACCCCAAGCCTGTCCCCCTATTCCCGCACCCCCTCAGTTCCCCCGGAAGCCTGTCCCCTACTTCTGCACCCCCTTAAGTACAGTCACAGTAAAATATCCACCAACACTTTCCTTCCATCGTAATAAATATCTTGGTAATAAAGAACAACACGTGTATGATTTAACA
>JAWQEG010004009.1:40000-97500 GCA_033782935.1 Petrolisthes cinctipes | reverse complement strand
TTTATTATGAGGGTATTATTACACAAGTACTGTGTTCTTGGCTAGGGCTGAGCAGTGTTACCACATCCGGCTAGGTCCCGGGAATTTACCCCGGTCACTTTATGATAGTTTATACTGGTTATATCCCGGTAGTTTGCCCAGGTTAGGTCCCGGTAGTCTGCTGTAGTCTAGGTTAGGTCAGGTTAGGTTAGGTTAGGTTAGGTTAGGTTAGGTTAGGTTAGGTTAGGTTAGGTCAGGTTAGGTTAGGTTAGGTCAGGTCAGGTTAGGTTAGGTTAGGTTAGGTTAGGTTAGGTTAGGTTAGGTCAAACTAATTTCCAAATTATATTTGTAAAACGGGGCATTTCTGAGAGAAACACCATAGATGAAAAGTGTGTTAGAATGGTCCAAAATAGTGGGTAATGATACTAAAATATACAATATAGTGAACTCAGTACTTCTGTAAATTTACCGTGAATAACTATGTGTGGTATTGTTTTTTTTTCTGATTTCTATTTACAGAATGCAAGAGTAAGAACACTTCTATATGGAAGGAGTTTGTTTTATGGAATAGTTTGGAGGAATCAGAAGCCTCCAAACACACACACACATTGTCTCTCCCTCTGACACACACTCTTTCTCTCTCTCTCTCTCACACACCTATATGGAAGGAGCTTGTTTCATGGCATAGTCAGGAGGAATCAGAAGCCTCTAAACACACACACACACACACACACATCCATGGTACACTCGCGGTCAGAAATTGTGTCCCGATCCCCTGGCAAGATGAATCGCAAACAGCCTACCTTTGAACAACAACTGTGCGTCTGCCTACAACACACATTGGTTCAAATCATCAAAGCTTGGCTGGTTGCAATTCATCGTGCCAACGGATCAGGACAAAAATTTTGTTTATATAAAAAAAATTTATTATATAAATAATTTTTTTTATATATATATATTTTTTTTATATATATATATGTTACGGGACTGGAAGACCTACATCACACCACAACTGGTCGTTGCCTGGTTCGACCCCGAAAAGGATGCGAGGAGAGACCAAGACCTGGAGCCGTATTCACAAAAACAAAGTTCACTCTTAACTTAAAATTTTGTTGGTAAGCATTTATTCATGGCAAGGACTAGGACCCGGCACTGCTTCGAAATCTTAATAAAAGCTCACACAAATAGAATAGCAAAACCATTCACTGCTTCGAAATGAACCTGAAACACTATGGTGAGGTCAGAATTGAAACATACGAACAAGTCCAAACTCTAAAATGCTTTGTGAATACCGGCCCTGGTCGGTTTTTGAGTGTACAGTGTGTTGTGTTATGAAGGTCCAGATTCCCTCTTTAACATATTGGGCCGTCTGTACCAATCAAGGATCATTACAAGTTTACAAGATAGCCAATCCTGGAGTGTTGTGGTTCTGACTTAGGTTTCTCAAAGAGTATATATAGCGAGAAAAGCCGGTGCTCAGTGTCTATATAAGTTTAATTTTAAGTTTGAATGTAATAATAATAATAATTATAATAATAATAATAATAATAATAATAATAATAATAATAATAAATGCATAAAATAATATGCAGAAAGTTAAAATTAAATTAATAATAAATAAATAAAATAAAAAATAAAAAAATAAAAAAATAAAATAAAAGGCCTTAATGACCAACACCAAGGTCGATAGGCCAGGAGAAAAAAAAAAAAAAAAAAAAAAAAAAAATGCTCAGTGTCATTCTTCCAGCATTTCTCAAATTGAAGTGTTCTGTGTGAGGCCCATTTCTCCCCCTTATGTAACTGGACTAATTGTATCAGACTGGCATTAATTCAGTTAAGTATTATTATTATTAAGTTTGGTGTCTTACGAGTGTATTACTGGTGTATTACTAGTGTATTACGAGTGTATTACGAGAACTTGGGATTATAATTAGTTATTATTGTTATTGTTAGTGTAGAGTTACGTGGTGTCAAGTTATTGTAAGAGTTTTGTATTCTCTTTAACTTGAGTGTGGTATTATTATTATTGGACAATCTACTGAGTTGTTGAATGGTTTGGGATATATGAATTCCTGGTGTTTTGATGTTCTTGGGATAAATGTGTTTAATGTTAAAATAAATGTTTTTACGACTTTGCATTTTAATTAATTTGGCGACCTCTGGATATACTGGGTTTGTAACATATATAAAAAGAAATGTTATATAAAAAAAAAATTATAAAAAAATTTTTTATATAAAATTTTTTTTTATATAAAAAAAATTTGTTATATAAAAATTTTTTTTATATAAAATTATTTTTTATATAAAAACTTTTTTTTTATATAAAAACTTTTTTTATATAAAACTTTTTTTTATATAAGAATTTTTTTTATATAAAAACTTTTTTTATATAAAAACTTTTTTTATATAAAAACTTTTTTATATAAAATTTTTTTTTATATAAAATTTTTTTTTTATATAAAATTTTTTTTTATATAAAATTTTTTTTTATATAAAATTTTTTTTTATATAAAATTTTTTTTTATATAAAATTTTATTTTATAAAAATATTTTTTATATAAAATTTTTTTTTATATAAAATTTTTTTTTATATAAAATTTTTTTTATATAAAATTTTTTTTTATATAAAATTTTTTTTTATATAAAATTTTTTTTATATAAAAATTTTTTTATATAAATTTTTTTATAAAAAAAAATTTTTTATATAAAATTTTTTTTTATATAAATTTTTTTTTATATAAAATTTTTTTTTATATAAAATTTTTTTTTATATAAAAATTTTTTTTTATATAAAAAATTTTTTTATATAAAATTTTTTTTTATATAAAAATTTTTTTTATATAAAATTTTTTTTATATAAAATTTTTTTTTATATAAAATTTTTTTTATATATTTTTTTTTATATAAATTTTTGTTTTATAAAATTTTTTTTTTATATAAAAATTTTTTTTATATAAATTTTTTTTTTATATAAATTTTTTTTTATATAAAATTTTTTTTTATATAAAAATTTTTTTTATATAAATTTTTTTTTTATATAAAATTTTTTTTTATATAAAAATTTGTTTTATATAAAAAAAATTTTTATATAAAATTTTTTTTTATATAAAATTTTTTTTTATATAAAAATTTCTTTTATATAAAAATTTCTTTTATATAAATTTTTTTTTTATATAAAATTTTTTTTATATAAAATTTTTTTTTATATAATTTTTTTTTATATAAATTTTTTTTTATATAAATTTTTTTTTTATATAAAATTTTTTTTATATAAAATTTTTTTTTATATAAAATTTTTTTTTATATAAAAAATTTTTTATATAAAATTTTTTTTTATATAAAATTTTTTTTATATAAAATTTTTTTTTATATAAAATTTTTTTTATATATTTTTTTTATATAAAATTTTTTTTTATAAAAATTTTTTTTATATAAATTTTTTTTTTATATAAAATTTTTTTTATATAAATTTTTTTTTTATATAAAAATTTTTTTTATATAAATTTTTTTTTTATATAAAATTTTTTTTTATATAAAATTTTTTTTTATATAAAAAATTTTTTTATATAAAATTTTTTTTTATATAAATTTTTTTTTTATATAAAATTTTTTTTTATATAAAAATTTCTTTTATATAAAAATTTCTTTTATATAAAATTTTTTTTTATATAAATTTTTTTTTTATATAAAATTTTTTTTTATATAATTTTTTTTTATATAAAATTTTTTTTATATAAATTTTTTTTTTATATAAAATTTTATTATATATAAAAAAAATTTTATATAAAATTTTTTTTTATATAAATTTTTTTTTTATAAATTTTTTTTTATATAAAATTTTTTTTATATAAAATTTTTTTTTATATAAATTATTTTTTTATATAAAATTTTTTTTTATATAAAATTTTTTTTTATATAAAATTTTTTTATATAAAATTTTTTTTTATATAAATTTTTTTTTTATATAAAAATTTTTTTTACATATATTTTTTTTTATATAAAATTTTTTTTATATAAAATTTTTTTTTATATAAAATTTTTTTTTATAAGGTTCGAACAACTGTGCGTCTGCCTACAACACACATTTGTTGGAATCATCAAAGCTTGGCTAGTTGCTATTCATCGTGCCAAGGGATCAGGGCACAATTTCTGACCGCGAGTGTACATACAATGTCTCCATATAAAGACAACAGAACCATAGTACTGTATATACCATGAATACAAATACTTACAGTAATCTATAATAATGTGTTGTTGTTGTTGTTATAGATGGAAGGAGGTCTCATACTTGTACAATTCCAGTTAATTCCAAAACTCCAGTTAATTCCAGTTAATTCCAAAACTCTGTAACAAATATATAACCAAATTAGTTTATAATTCTTACTAAATCTAATAATTATACAATTTATAATTTTTACAAAACCTAATACATACACAGGTGGATATGAAGCCAACTTATAATATTAATAATATTAATAATAAAAATACAAATAATAATAATAATAATAATAATAATAATAAAAATAATAATAATAAAAATAATAATAATAATAATATTGATAATAATAATAATATCAAAGAAGGCACAGGAAAGGAGACAGACAGACAGACAGTGTGTGTGTGTGTGTGTGAAATAGAGAGAAACAGCTGTCTAACCTTACATAGAAAGTGTGAAAGAAGATGCATAGAGAAAGATAAAAGGTTAAGATTATATATGTAACTGCAATACAACATTATTATTATTATTATTAAATGACTTGTGGGTGAATTATTTAATGAATTTGGTGAGTAAACTATACAGTGATTATTATTATTATTATTATTATTATTATTATTATTAAATGACTTGTGGGTGAATTATTTAATGAATTTGGTGAGTAAACTATACAGTGATTATTATTATTATTATTATTATTATTATTAAATGACTTGTGGGTGAATTATTTAATGAATTTGGTGAGTAAACTATACAGTGATTATTATTATTATTATTATTATTAGGTTTGTTGTTTTGTAATGATAAGAGTCACTTGGTAAACTATTCATTACAGTACATTCACAATAATCAATTAATAACTTCTCTT
This sequence comes from Petrolisthes cinctipes, assembly GCA_033782935.1. Lineage (NCBI taxonomy): Eukaryota > Metazoa > Arthropoda > Malacostraca > Decapoda > Porcellanidae > Petrolisthes > Petrolisthes cinctipes. Next base: position 92,437 of record JAWQEG010004009.1, on the reverse strand, counting down.
TCCATATAACCTGTGTAAGAATTTCTGTGGCCAACTGTACATGGGTTGATTCCACAGTGGTATTGGTTTGTTAGCTTCCCAACCAACCAACCACACTTGTAAGGCTTCATTATTTTCCAAAAGGTGAGTATCCGTATTCACAAAATCTATCCAACAGTTAGATAATAATAATCACTGTATAGTTTACTCACCAAATTCATTAAATAATTCACCCACAAGTCATTTAATAATAATAATAATAATAAAAATAATAATACCAGTAATAATAATAGTAATAATAATAACAATAATAATAATAATAATAACAATAATAATAATAATAACAACAATAATAATAATAATAATAACAATAATAATAATAATAACAACAATAATAATAATAATAATAACAATAATAATAACAACAATAATAATAATAATAATAATAATAATAACAATAATAATAATAATAATAATAATAATAATAATAATAATCCCTGTATAGTTTAATCACAAAATTCATTAAATAATTCACCCAGAAGTCATTTACACGGCTAAAATTCTTTCGTTTGCGTGCTTACAAACCAATACCAACCACTGTGGAATGGACCCTATATATATACAGGCATCCCAGATAATATTATTGAAATGTTACCCAAAACAAAATATATTGGTAAAAAACATACATACAGTTGGTGTCAAATATAATTATCCATATAGGGGTAACACAGGTAAGAGTTTGACAGCTTCCCTCTGTTCCTTAGATGATAAACTTTACAATAAATAGGTTAACTACCATCTTTTAATTTAATACAAGCAGCTACACACTACTTAAAACAATAACACACACACACACACAGGTTAACTACCATCTTTCAATTTAATACAAGCAGTTACACACTACTTAAAACAATAATACACACACACACGTTAACTACCATCTTTTAATTTAATACAAGCAGCTACACACTACTTAAAATAATAACACACACACACACACACGTTAACTACCATCTTTTAATTTAATACAAGTAGCTACACACTACTTAAAATAATAACACACACACACACGTTAACTACCATCTTTTAATTCAATACAAGCAGCTACACACTACTTAAAACAATAACACACACACACACACACACACACTATTTAAAATAATAAAATCATATATGTGAACGTGAAAACATTAGACAGTAAATTGTTTGAGATTCCCATATGTGGATGATTATTATTGACCACGACTGTACATACATACATATACGAGGCCTTCATCTCCACACTGGAGGTAGCCTCGTCACGTCACACACCCTCCCAAACACATAATAATATACATACATACACACACACGTACTACATCTCAACCCCCCGATATTAAAGTAATGAAAAAATGTTAAACTTGTTTATTACAATTACAAAGAGACTGTCTGTGTAAACTTAACTGTAAAGTGAAGAATATTGATGGTGTTGATGATAGTGTGGTACCAATATGTGTTAGGGGGGTGCAGGAGTAGGGGACAGGTTTGGGGGAAGGGGGGGGGGGTTAGGGGGACAGCTATCCCATTGACACACTGCTGGCTATGTTGTCAACACCACTAAGGGGGTGCGGGGGTAGGGGGACAGGGTTCGGGTGGGTATAAAGCCTGTCCCCTATTCCTGCACCCCCTCCAAGCCTGTCCCCCCACTCCCACACCCCCCTAAAGCCTGTCCCCCTACTTCCGCACCCCCCTAACACATATTGTGTTGTACAGTCACAGACAATAATATTCATCCACATTGGGGTGACTCATGTAAATGTTTGACAGCTTCCCTCTGGTTCTAATAAATAGGTTAATTACCATCTTCTATTTCACTACAACCAATAATTACTGACTAGTCAAAACAACACATACATAATAACAAAACATGAAAATATTCGGTAGCAATTATCACAAATGTTTTCTTTCTTCCTCCCTCTCTCACTATCTCTATCTAACTCACTATCTATCTATCTGTTTCTAATAAATAGATTAATTACCATCTTCTATTTCACTAAAAGCAGTAATTACTGACTAGTCAAAACAACAACAACAACAAATACATAATAACAAAACATGAAAATATTCAATAGCAATTTGTTTGAGTTAGCTATGTGTGGATGATTAATTATTGTCCGTGACTGTACATAGACACAAGATCATTGATATGGAATAAAGTTGGGGCCAAAATTGATATCTTGCAATATTTAATGCCAGCAGAATTTATTGAGTGAAAATGATGAGAGTAAAAACCATCTACCATTACTCATATTTTCCTGTCTTGAAGATAAATTTAATATTAATATACCTTTGTATGAAATAACCAATAAACATTTACTTACTTACTTACTTATTTATTTACTTACTTATTTACTAACTTATTTATTTACTTACTTACTCTCTATATAAGATGAGAATACATTTATCACTATCCTTTGAACACACACACACATACACACCAGTACTATAATAATATTCTTGTACTGAAAACACACACACTGTTTGACTGTTGTTGCCAAGATGAAAACACACACACACACATGCATACATACACATACACACACACACACACATACATACATATACGAGGCCTTCCTCTCCTGACTGGAGGTAGCCTCGTCACGTCACACACCCTCCCAAACAAAATGCCCCAAACATAGAACCCCCCCCCCCCCACATACACATAAACTCTACATCTCAACCCCCCAATCCCTGTTTTAGGAGGGAGCAGCCCCCCACCACACAACCACATCTCCTTGTGGCACTACAAGGGGTACAGTTATGTTTACATCCATAGTAAGGCCTGATAACAAAAGTAGGTTTATCCCTACCACTTCACTACAGGGTAAACTCTCCCTTCACTTCACACACTTACCATTATTGTATTGTGAGGTATATAGTTGGTACTGTTGTGAAGGTTAGGTAAGGTAAGGTAAGGTAAGGTAAGATAAGGTAAGGTAAGATAAGGTAAGGTAAGGTAAGGTAAGGTTAGGTAAGGTAAGGTAAGGTAAGGTTAGGTAAGGTAAGGTAAGGTAAGATAAGGTAAGGTAAGATAAGGTAAGGTAAGGTAAGGTAAGGTAAGGTAAGGTTAGGTAAGGTAAGGTAAGGTTAGGTAAGGTAAGGTTAGGTAAGGTAAGGTTAGGTAAGGTAAGGTAAGGTATTATAGTTGGTATTGTTGTGAAGGTAATGGGTGTCATCCTCTATTCAAAACCGATAAAGCTGTGAAAATCCAATGTATTGTGTCACCATACATACATCCTGAAAAAACATATACAAATTAGTACTGCACTGCTACATGTTAACTCAATACTATTTTTTTTTTTTTTTTTTTTTTTATCTATGTTCCGACACTGGACATAGACTTAATCAAGCCCGTTACCGTGGCCCAGGTCAACTGCTGCTCATACACACACGTCACGACTTCCGAACTGGTACCCAGCCACAGAGGGAGGGAAGTGAGGGTTATTCCCAAATACTGAAGCTGTTATGGTACCAGTGAGGGTGTTATGGTACCAGCGAGGGTGTTATGGTACCAGTGAGGGTGTTATGGTACCAGTGAGGGTGTTATGGTACCAGTGAGGGTGTTATGGTACCAGCGAGGGTGTTATGGTACCAGTGAGGGTGTTATGGTACCAGTGAGGGTGTTATGGTACCAGTGAGGGTGTTATGGTACCAGCGAGGGTGTTATGGTACCAGTGAGGGTGTTATGGTACCAGCGAGGGTGTTATGGTACCAGTGAGGGTGTTATGGTACCAGCGAGGGTGTTATGGTACCAGTGAGGGTGTTTTACGACGTTTGGTGGCCTTATAGTTAGTGCCTCAAACTCAAATCGGAAGAGTAAATATTCTCAGGCCCTCACCTGAGAGGATCAATCTCCCGACCTCTAGGATATGAGTCCAGAACACTAACCACTCGGCCACCTCCCCTACTACTACTATGGGTAATATACAAGAAGAACATTGATGGTATTAATGATGGTAAGGTACCAGTATAATGCTGGACTCCATATATAAATTAGTAATGTATTGTATACAGAGTATGTAAAGGAGAGTAACATGAGGGACAGAGTAAGGAGAGTAATGTGAGGGACAGAGTAAGGAGAGTATGTAAGGGAGAGTAACATGAGGGACAGAGTAAGGAGAGTATGTAAGGGAGAGTAACATGAGGGACAGAGTAGGGAGAGTAACATGAGGGACTGAGTAAGGAGAGTAACATGAGGGACAGAGTAGGGAGAGTAACATGAGGGACAGAGTAAGGAGAGTAATGTGAGGGACAGAGGAGGGAGGTAGTATTGGAACAGGGACAACTGGACACACTTCTGCCGTGGCCATCCCCTTGGAGGGAGTGAGGTTATAAATACACTGTTACATATTAACTCAATACTATGGGTACTATGGTATGATGAATTATACAAATTAGTATTATACTGATACATGTTATCTGAAGACAATTATTAATACAATAAATCCTCACTAATAAATATATATAATTGTTAATGATATAATATAACATATAATATAACACTGCTTTGCACAGTGGCAATATCGTAACCAATGAGGTCGAGGATTGCTACTGTGCTTAACTGCTATCAGTATTGGGAAAAGCAAGAACCTCGGTGACCTACCCCTCCCCAGGAAGGGTAGGTAAGCCTTACCCCGCCTCCAAGCGGTGACCTCGGGGGTACACCTCCTTTTTTTATCTAGTTTTTATCCATTCAGGAGGTGGAGCCAAAGGGGAAGGCGGTGTGGGGGTGAGACCTAGCTTCCCCCACATATAGGTTTTAAGGTTTTTATTGTATTTTTATTGTATTTTAGTGTTTTTAAGATTTTAATTTCTATGACTGCATGTTTTTATATTTTGTGATAATTTCTTTTAAATTTATGACCTTGTTTTTAGCTTTTGACAATGCCGACGGCCCGTGTCCCTCCGGGAATGAGCACTGCATTGGCCTTGCCAGCCATCAGTGGCCCCCCAATGGGGGAGTGGACAGATATGGCTACTGGCGGGGGAGGGTCTCCGGGTTGCCCTGTAGAGGGAGTAGGGAAGAGGGATTGTATGAGAGTGGTAGCTATGAATGTGAATGGAATGACGGATGGGACCAAGAGGCGAGAGATTGTAGAATGTTTTAAGAAAGGAAGAGTGGATGTGATGGGAGTGACGGAGACACACGTGAAAGGATGTGGAGTGGTTGAGTGTCAGGAAGGAAGGGAGAGTGGACTGTGGGAGGGAATGGAGGGAGGAGTAGTATGGACGGGCATGAATGAAAAGAGTAAAGGAAGAGGGAAGGAAGGGTGTGCGCTGTTGGTGTCTCCGTGGGTGTGGAAGGGAGTGGATGGACATGGGTGGAATGGATCGAGGATTGTATGGATGACTGGAAAGATTGGCTTGGTGAAGTATGCTTGGGTGTGTGCTTATGCACCAGTGAATGAAAAGAGTAAGACAGGGAGAGAGAAGATGAGAGTGTTTTGGGAAGAGCTGAATGCATGTCTGAGAGGAATTGATAATGGAAGGAGAATAGTGATGATGGGAGACATGAATGGAAAGGTGGGAGGTGAGGAAGTGGGGAATATTGTGGGTAAATGGGGTGTAGAAGGAACAAATGAGAATGGTGAATATCTGGTGGATGTCTGTGCTGAGAGGGGGTTGTTCTTGGTGAACACCTTCTTTCAGCACAAGATGATCCACAGGTATACATGGAAGAGAAGGGATGAGAGAGGAGAGCAGAAGAGTTTGATTGATTATGTGGCAGTGGATGAAAGGTTGAGGAAGGATGTGTATGACGCAAAAGTAGTGAGAGGAATGGTCCATTGCTCCGACCATTTTGCGGTGTTGGTGAGGATGAAGGTTAGGGTTAAGTGGGAGTATAGTAGGAGGGATGAAGGGGTGAGGAATAAGAGGGTGGTGGCTAGTGGGAAATTAGATGTAGAAGAGTATAGGGAGGAATATAAGAGGAGGGTGGGTGAGGCGCTGGGGGATGTAAGGATGGGGATAGGGGAGGGAGTGGGAGTGAATGCGGTGTATGAAATGTTTAAGATGAGAGTATTAAGGACAGCAGCAGAGGTAGTAGGATATAAGTCACAGAAGAGGGGCAAGAAAGGGAGTGCTTGGTGGACAGAAGAAGTGAAAGATGCTGTAGAGGATAAGAGGAAGGCATATCGGAGAACACTACAGAGGAATGTGCCGGAAGAAGTGAGAGAGAGATGGAAAAGAGAATATAATGTGTGTAAGAGACAAGTGAAAATGATGGTGAGTGAGAGTAAAAGGAGAGTGGATGAGGAGTTTGGTATGAAGCTGAGTGAAAAGTTTAAAGAGAACAAGAAATTATTCTGGAAGGAGGTTAAAAGAGAAAGAGGAGAAGGAAAGTCTGGTAGTGTGAGAATGAAGAGAGAGGATGGAGTTACTGTGAGTAGAAGTGAGGAAGTGAAAGAAGTGTGGAAGAGGCATTTTGATGGTCTGATGAATGGGGGGACGGGAGGGGAGGCGGTGGTGACATGCATGGGGATGGAGGCAGGTGGTAGACGACAGGGTGTACAGGGAGATTTAGGAAGGGAAGAGGTTAGGAAAGCAATAGGAAAGTTGAAGATGGGAAAGGCACCAGGGGTGGATGGGATAACTGCTGAAATGTTAAAGTGTGGGGGGGAGGTAGTGGTGGAGTGGATGTTGCTTATATGTACATTGGCCTGGAGGCAGGGAGAGGTGCCAGAGGATTGGAGGAGAGCCATAATTGTACCTTTGTATAAGGGGAAGGGAAGTAAGGATGAGTGTGGTAGCCATAGGGGAATAAGCCTTCTTAGTGTACCGGGGAAGGTTTACGGGAAGGTTCTGACTGAGAGACTGATGGAAGTAACAGGGAATAAAGTTAGTGAGGAGCAGGGAGGGTTCAGAAAGGGTAGAGGATGTGTGGACCAAATATTTGCATTAAAATCAATAGTGGAGAAGTATATTGGGAAGGGTAAGAAGTTGTATGCTGCCTTCATGGACTTGGAGAAGGCATATGATAGAGTTGATAGGAAAGCTATGACAGAGGTGTTGAGAATTTATGGAGTTGGGGGGCCTTTACTGAAAGGCATTGAGGCTTTTTATGCAGATGCAAAAGCATGTGTACGGGTAGAGGGTGATCTAAGTGAGAGTTTTAATATTAGTGTAGGGCTGAGACAGGGGTGTGTTATGTCACCATGGCTGTTCAATATATATATGGATGGTTGTATGAGAGAGGTGAAAGCCAAAGTGAATGGTCTGGGGGTGAAGTTGAGGTTGAATGAAGCAAATTGGTCCCTGGTGGCAAGTTTGTTTGCGGATGACACTGTGCTGATGGCTGAGAGTGAAAGGAAATTACAGAGAGTGGTGGACGAATTTCAGTCTGTGTGTAAACGAAGGAAATTGAAGGTGAATGTGGGTAAAAGTAAAGTGATGGTATTTGAAAGAGCAGAAACTGAAGTGATTGACTTTGCTACACCTTACAGAGTGGCTGTACCAACTGGGACGAAATGTGAGATAACTCTGAGGGGTGAGAGGATGGAGGAAGTGAAGGAGTTTAAGTACCTGGGTACAGTTATGTGTAAACATGGAAGTATGGAAGGAGAAATTAGGGAGAGAGCAGTGAAGGGTAGACAGGTCATAGGATCACTGGGGAGGATTATGAAGGGTAGAAGTGTGAGTATGGAAGTGAAAAGGGGACTACGAAATAGTATAATCCTGCCAACACTGACATATGCGTCGGAGACATGGACATGGAATAGGGCGCATCAGTCTAGAATAGGTGCTGTGGAAATGAGTTACTTGAGAGGAGCATGTGGACTTACTAGATGGGATGGAGAAAGTAATGAGAGTGTATATGAGAGATGTGGTATGAGTGAGAAGGCAATTGGTATTGAGTGTGGAGTGGTTGAGAGAGTGAAACGTAATACATTGAGATGGTATGGACATGTGGAGAGAATGCAAGGCGAGGAATTTGTAAAGAAGGTGTATGGAAGTGAAGTTGTAGGACCTGGTGTGAGAGGCAGACCACTGGTTAGATGGCAGAACAGAGTGGAAGAGTATGTAAAGGAGAGAAACATGAGGGGCAGAGGAGGGCTTGAACAAGTAAGGAGGGAGTGTTGGAACAGGGAGAACTGGAGACACTTCTGCCGTGGCCACCCCCTTGAGGGGAGTTCCCGGAGGGAACGAGGCGTCGGAGCTATAGATAGATAGATAGAAGAGAAAATGGCGCTTTTAATATAAAGAGTGACTAATGTAAAAATGGAGTGTTACATTCTTGACAATAAAATAAATAAGAAGATTATACATGAATCCACCTAACATATTTTTATACTCGAATATTTATATATTTAATTATCAATAAAACAAAATAATTGCACAAATATTAGCCTTCTTAAGAGAGAGAGAGAGAGAGAGAGAGAGAGAGAGAGAGAGAGAGAGAGAGAGAGAGAGAGAGAGAGAGAGAGAGAGGAGGGGTAGGTGAGGCAGTGTTTATAATTCTGGTTAGAATGCCTTTTTATTATAATTATTATATATTAAATAAAGTATTGACCTTCAAATTCTTATAAAATTTTGAGAATGTTTAAAAATATTGACCTCCAAATTCTTATAAAATTTTGAGAATGTGTTAAAATATTGACCTCCTTATATTCTTTAAAAAAATTCCTAACGCGACCCTAATAGACTTACAACGGCCGAGGTGAGCGGTGCGATGCCGTGAACCGACCGACTCTGAATACCGTTGACGAGCGTCGACAACTGAAAAGAAATTATTATGATTATTGTTGTTATTATCATTATTATTGGTATTATTATTATTATTGGTATTATTATTATTGGTATTATTGTTATTATTATTGGTATTATAATTATTTTATTATTATTATTGTTATTATTATTTTATTATTATTATTGGTATTATTGTAATTATTTTATTATTATTATTATTATTATTTAACTTATAAACCCTTAATTAGATTTTTATTAATAGACTTTTATTAATAACTACAACTTATGGTATTAGTATAGAATTATTTCGGTAATTTTTTTTTGGACTATTCTAACACACTTTTCATCTATGGTGTTTCTTATACAATCTTAATTTGGAAATCAGTCTGCCCTCACTCTACTAAATAAATAAATAAATAAATAAATTAATTAATAAAATATTTTGGTATTTATTGAAAGAATTACCGTTTTGTAGCAGTGTTGCCAGATCCGGCTAGGTCCCAGTATTTTGCCCCGGTTATTTCCCGGTAGTTTGGCCAGGTTAGGTCCCGGTAGTCTGCTGTTGTCTAGGTTAGGTTAGGTTAGGTTAGGTCAGGTCAGGTAAGGTCAGGCTAATTTCAAAATGCCCCATTTGAATATGCCCTATCTTGGAAATGGGGCATTTGCGGAGGAAATGCCATAGAAGAAAATAGTCTTAGAATGGTTTAAATAAGTGGGTAATGAAGGTAGAAAAACCGTACCCAATAACGGTAATTCATTCAATATTTACCAAATTATTTAATTCACTATATATATTGTATACCTATTTTAGTATCATTACCCACTATTTTGGAACATTCTAACACACTTTTCATCTATGGTATTTCTTATACAATCTTAATTTGGAAATCAGTCTGCCCTCATTCTACTAAATAAATAAATAAATAAATTTAATAAAATATTTTGGTAAATATTGAATGAATTACCGTTATTGCGTACGGTTTTTCTACCTTCATTACCCACTTATTTAGACCATTCTAAGACTATTTTCTTCGCAAATGCCCCATTTCCAAGATAGGGCATATTCAAATGGGGCATTTTGAAATTAGCCTGACCTTACCTGACCTGACCTAACCTAGACCACATCAGACTACCGGGACCTAACCTGGGCAAACTACCGGGAAATCATCGTGATAAAGTACAATAAATGACTGGGGCAAAATACTGGCAACACTGCTGCAAAACGGTAATTCTTTCAATAAATACCAATATTTTTAACACTCGGGTCCCACCAGCTGTATAATTTATCCATTTATCGTTATTTATTTAGGTATTATTACAGAATAACTGGGTTTTTGGCTAGGATCGCACAGTGTTACCACATTTGGCTAGGTCCCGGAAATTTGCCCCAGTCACTTTATGATAGTTTACACTGGTTATATCCCGGTAGTTTACCCAGGTTAGGTCCCGGTAGTTTGCCAAGGTTAGGTCCCGGTAGTCTGCTGTGGTCTAGGTTAGGTTAGGTCAGGTCAGGTAAGGTCAGACTAATTTCCAAATTATGTTTGTAAAACGGGGCATATCTCGAAAACGGGGCTTCTCCGAGAGAAACACCATAGATGAAAAGTGTCTTAGAATGGTCCAAAATAGTGGGTAATTATACTAAAATATACAATATAGTGAACCCAGTTCTTCTGTAAATTTACCTTTATTTACACCACGGGGGTCCTTTAATAACTCATAAACACCTTGAAATAGTCAGGGAATAAATAATAAATAAAATAAAGGCAGTAATAACAAAATAATGATAAATTTTTCCTCTCACCGGATCATTTTTTATCGTCTTATTTCATCAATTATCGCCTTATTTATCCACTTATCGTTATTTATCTACACCACAGGGGTCCTTTATTAACTCATAAACACCTTGAAATAGTCAGGGAATAAATAAATAATGAAATGGTCAATATTTATTTTCCAGGGATAAATTTTTCCACTCACGGGTTCATTTTTTATCGTCTTATTTAATCAATTATCGCCTTATTTATCCACTTATCGTTATTTATTTACACCACAGGGGTCCTTTATATACTTATTAACACCTTGAATAGTCAGGGAATAAATAATTAATTAAATAATGTCAATATTTACCCGCGATAAATATGGAGTGAGTCTTGGCGCCATCATATTTGTTTTGGTCTCGTCAGTGTTACCAGATATGTTTGTTGTTGTGTAGTGCGCAGTGTTGCCAGGTCTGCTTGATGAAATTTTCCCAACTTCAACAGAATTTCCTTTTTACCTCAAAAATTCCCTGTTTACTCTTCAACAATCTTTATATAATTTCCCCATAGTTACCTCTAATTCTCTATGCCTAAGAATAATTCCCCATACTTGGCATCACTGTCTCTTGTTGATTAGTGCAGTGTTGCCAGATAGGACATATTCGCATGGTTGTCAACTTGTCAAACTCATTTACCCCAGCGTGCCATATTTAATTTATTAGAGTATACAGTACACGGGCCAGATAATTATGAACAGATCGATACCACTTATTGGTAAAGGTACAGAAGTGGACCTTACTGTATAATAGATATTTTACTGTCATTACCCACTATTTTGGACCATTCTAAGACACTTCTTCTATGGTTTTTCTTCCTCAAATGCCCCGTTTCCAAGATAGGGCATATTCAAATGGGGCATTTTGAAATTAGCCTGACCTTACCTGACCTGACCTAACCTAACCTAGACCGCATCAGACTACCGGGACCTAACCTGGGCAAACTACCGGGAAATAATCGTGATAAAGTACAATAAATGACAGGGGTAAAATACTAGGACCCAGCCGGATCTGGCAACACTGCTGAATTCAGGTCCACTTCTGTACTAATACCCACTTATTAATCAAGATAAAACTATTGTATGATATAAATCACAAAAAAAGGCAGTAAATTGTTTGAGATACCCATATGTGGATGATTAGTATTGACCACAACTGTATTGTTCCCTCCTAACACAGAGTACAACACATAACAAAAGAACATCCCCAGGCTATTGTATCAATTCACATCACTTGTGTACCTCTCATGGCTCCAATATCATATATCATTATGTATATACTCTGTATGACTTTCCTTTTCCTAGCCCTAGCTATCATTTGCTAGGTGTCAGAAAAAAACACTGTTCACTTGAAATATATGGTATTTTCCTAATACACTCGACACTTGAAATATATGGTATTTTCCTAATACACTCGACACTTGATTTAATGGCCCCCCATTTAAAGGATTTCAGATTTAACAGACACTTTTTGCTACCAGACAATCATTATGCATCAGACAGAAAGTGTGTTACTTGAAAATATTCTGTGGGCTAACTAGGTGTCAGTGTGGCTGTAAAGGTAAGGAAGGAGGTGTTGGTAGTCCACTGTCCAAGGACCCCTCAATATTTTATCCAAGTGGTGCGGGAATAGGGGGACAGGCTTTGGGGGTTTAGGGGTGTGTGGGTGTTTTTGGGGGGTGCGGGAGTAGGGGGACAGGCTTGGGGGGGGGTTAGGAGGGTGCGGGAATAGGGGACAGGCTTTCTACCCACCCCAAGCCTGTCCCCATATTCTGTGCCCCCCCCCCCAAGCCTATCCCCTACTCCCGCACCCCCTTAAGGGACCCTGTGATGTAGTCAGAAAATTGGAGGTAAATGAGTCCTTCAAATATTATCATGAAACACTATCTATGTGGAAGGAAGGAGGTTGTTTGGTGGCATAGTCAGGAGGAATCAGAAGCCTCCAAGTCTCACCAAACATCACCAATATAGGAGGTTGTCTGGTGGCATAGTCAGGAGGAATCAGAAGCCTCCAAGTCTCACCAAACATCACCAATATAGGAGCATGTTTGGTGGCATAGTCAGGAGGAATCACAAGACACCAACCAAGTCTCAAAAACCATCACAGGGTCTTTAATTAATCATACCAAAGGTTTGAGGAAAAACTTGACAAAAAAAAGAACACAACAGTATTACTCCATGTTCAACCAGCACAACCTCCCAAGCACTTGAACACTTAACATAAGTGTTGTAACACACCAAATAGTAATGGTACAATTAACAATAACTATAGCAAGTGTTCTTAGAGGGTGGGTTGGCTTTCTGTGAACACAAATGAGAGTGGTAAGAGAAAGCCCATGTCTCCTGACTAACTCAAGAAACAATAAGTAACAATATAATATATATAATGGGTGGAAGAGTGCGGGAGTAGGGGGCAGGCTGTAGGGGGGTGAGGGAGTAGGGGGACAGGCTTGGGGGGGGGTTTAGGGGGTGCGGGAGTAGGGGGACAGGTTTGGAGGGGGGGTTAGGGGGTGCGGTAATATTGTTAATATATATATATATATATATATACTCACTTGACAGACATACAAACATAGTATAATATACTCACTTGACAGACATACAAACATAGTATAATATACTCACTTGACAGACATACTGTATATATACCATACATACCTTGCTTAGCCTTATAGCTGAGCCTTCTGTGGTGGTGTTGGCCTTATAGCTGAACCTTCATGCCTTCTGTGGTGGGTTGTGTGAGATTAATGATAGGCAAAGTGTACTGGAAATGTATGATAAAGAAGAAATAAAGAAACTACAAAGGTTAGAAAACAGTGTGGGAGCGCCTAGTTATACGCAAGAAACTGTAATAAGGGTAGGATTATGGAGGGACAATTAAAATACTGGCAGCATATTCTAAGAGGTGAAAGTAACATTCTACTGGAGAGTGTGATACAAGAAATGAGGTTGGAAAAAGAGGAAAAATAAGTGGATTGGAAGGCTGTTGGAAGATAGAAGAATGATGGGAATAAGAGGAATAGACATTAATAATGCTGAAATCGGTGAAAAAGTGGGAAAAAAGAAAGGTGGAAAAGTGAGATGCAAGTAAAAGATAGTCTGAAGCTGTATAGAGAGTGGAGAAAAGAACTGGGAGGACAAGAAGACATTTACAATAACACCAAAGCAGTGATAATTATGTTCAAGTGTCGTACCAACAATATCAACTTGGGAGACAGAAAGAGGTTTAGTAATCAAACAATGGAATGTACAGTCGCGGTCAATAACAATCATCCACATATGGGTATCTCAAACAATTTACTGTCTAATGTTTTCACGTTTACATATGATGTTATTGTTTTAAGTAGTGCGTAGCTGCTTGTAGTAAAATAAAAGATGGTACCAAACCTATTTATTAGAAAGTTTATCATCTAAGGAACAGAGGGAAGCTGTCAAACTCTTACTTGAGTTACCCCTATATGGATGATTATATTTGACACCGACTGTATATATAATGTGTGGAAATGAAAAGGAAGATGTCATACACTTCCTACTACACTGTGAAGCCTATAGTGTAGAAAGGAATAAAAACACATAGTGCTACAGCATCCATATATATATATAACTATGATGAAGAAAATATAATTGGGAAGTTTCTATATGACAGCAGTATAATTGACCAAAGCAAATCAACAATTTATCAATTCTGGCAGATAAGAGAAAAAGATAAAAAAGTTTATCTGTAAAAACAGAGTAAAACAAGACCCAGACCATAGACATTGTGAAGTACATGAGGAAGTAGAGTGGTAATTCACAATGACGTGAAGAAAAACCCACTTTTTATAGACAGAAAGTATTTAATATGGATGTTTGTGAGGCAACAACTACCTCCCTCTTCAGATTCAACTCTGTACTGCTGAAGAGGGAGGTAGTTGTTCACTCACAAACGTCCATATTAAATACTTTCTGTCTATAAAAAGTGGGTTTTTCTTAATATCAGGAAGTATCGTTGACCTTATAGCCGAGCCTTCATGCCTTCTGTGTTGGTGTTGGTCTGGGGTGCTGGGTGTAGGGTGTTGGTCTGGGGTGCTGGGTGGGGTTTGGGGTGTGTGGGAATAGGGGGACAGGCTTGGGGGGGGTTTAGGAGAGGTGCGGGTTTTTTTGGGGGTATCGGGAGGGTTTTTTTGGGTGCGGGAGTAGGGGGACAGGCTTGGGGGGTGGGTTACGGGGGTGCAGGAATAGGGGCCAGACTTTCTACCCCCCCTCCAAGCCTGTCCCCCTATTCCAGCACCCCCCAAACCCCACACCAAGTAGCACATCACATCACTTGTGTTTCTTACAGTAGACCTCTTGTAAATATTCATACGTCCTCCATCTTGGTGGTGTGACCTGTAAATATTATTGATTGATATTAGGCAACATAACAGCCAAGGTCATATGGCACCCGAGGAAGAAGGAAAGTCATTGACAAGTGGGACAGTCAAGGGGGAAATTTTGTGTTGGTAAATCTGGAGTAACTGATTCCTCCAAACTATTTTTCCAAGCAACAACAGAACACCATTATTTTGGTTCTTCTGGTTCTGTTTCCTGGCATACTTTGGAGGAATCAAGGCACTCCAATGTAACAAAAGTGAATAAATAAGAAATAACCTACTACAATAATATTTAATGTAATATTTAATGTAACAAAAGTGAATTACCTCCTTAAGGGATCTGTGATGTAGTCAGATAATTGGAGTTATACGAATCCTTCAAATATTACTACAAAACACCACCTATATGGAAGGAGCTTGTTTCATGGCAGTCAGGAGGAATCAGAAGCCTCCAAACACACACACACACACACACACCTATATGGAAGGAGTTTGTTTCATGGCATAGTCAGGAGGAATCGGAAGCCTCCAAACACACACACCTATATGGAAGGAGCTTGTTTCATGGCATAGGAGGTAGGAGGAATCAGAAGCCTCCAAACACACACACACACACACACACCTATATGGAAGGAGCTTGTTTCAGGGCAGTCAGGAGGAATCAGAAGCCTCCAAACACACACACACACACACACCTATATGGAAGGAGCTTGTTTCATGGCATGGTCTGGAGGAATCAGAAGCCTCCAAACACACACACACACACACACCTATATGGAAGGAGCTTGTTTCATGGCATGGTCTGGAGGAATCAGAAGCCTCCAATTTTAAAACATGATCACAAGGTCCTTAATAAAACGTATATAAAATTGATAAAAACATACATACAGACACGTACACAATAAAATGATCTATCTGTACGTATAATTGGAAGTGCGTACATGGCCCAGAAACACACACACATATCCTATAAACACTCACATACAAACATACATACATATATATATATACACACACACACATACATACATATATATATACACAGACACACACATATACAAACATACATACAGTATTGGTCACGGAGAGAGAGAGAGAGAGAGAGAGTTACAAGGAAAAGAAGTACCCTAGGGGACCTTACGATCCATACAAAGAGGGTACCTGTGGGTTTAGTTGCGCAAGTAGGCGACCGTCCTCGAATGTGTCATGTGAAACCATCAAGGAACACTCGCACAACGGCTTAAACACCTAGACGGTGGTTTAAGGCTTTGTCTAATCTGGACTTGAACTGATCCACAGAGTTGCTGTTGACCACATCAGCAGGAAGCGCGTTCCAAGTACCGCAGATGCTGTATGTAAAGAACTTACCACACAGATCACGGTTGTATCGCTTTAGTTCAAGTTTGTAGCCATGATTCCTGGTTGTGCCCTCACTGAGTTGGAAAATGTCCCTGTAGTCTACATTGTCAAAGCCTCGTAGTATTTTAAACACTTCGATAAGCTGACCACGCAGTCTCCGGGTTTCCAAAGAGAATAGGTCGAGTTCTACCAACCGATCTTTATAGCTCTTGTGTCTAAGAGAGGGTATAAGTTTGGTTGCCCTGGCTTGCACTCGTTCCAATCTAGCGATATCCTTCCGGTAAGAAGGACTCCAAAACTGGACTGCATACTCCAGGTGCGGTCGGACAAGGGAATTGTACAGACAAAGTACTATCTCCTTGTTCCGGTATCCAAACTGTCGCTTTATGTACCCTAACATCCTTTGGGCTTTCTTCTCAGCCTCAATACACTGCTTTGAGAACTTGAGGTCGCTGGTGATAGTTACACCCAAGTCTTTCTCAGTATCAGTGCTTACGAGAGCATTGCCCTTAAGGTCATACTCTGTTCGGGGGTTTCTGTGGCCTATATGCATAACTTTGCATTTGTTCACGTTAAATGGGCATTTGCCACGTGTCAGACCACTCCCCGATCTTCCTAAGATCTTCTTGTAAGCGGGTAGTATTTCCTTCTTTCGCGACATTCATACCAAGCTTAGTATCATCGGCGAATTTGGAAATCTTGGCAACCATGTCACCATCCACGTCATTAACATAGATGATAAACAGTAGTGGTCCCAGAACAGAACCTTGGGGAACACCGCTAGTAACGGGCACCCACTCTGAAGCCTGGTCCATTCACTACCACCCGCTGCCGTCTGTCACTTAGCCAGTTCTCTATCCAATTTGCCACATTTCCGTCTATGCCCAGTGCACGCACTTTCCGAAGGAGGCGGCGGTGGGGTACCTTATCAAAGGCTTTCTGAAAGTCTAAGTAGACAACATCGACCGCTTTATCCCGATCATGCTCACTGAAAACAAAATGGAAGAATTCCACCAGATTTGTGAGGCATGACCGGTGCTGCCGGAACCCATGCTGGGAACCCCTCAGTAGCAAATTTGATTCTAAGTATGCTGTTATTTTGTCCACCATGATGCTCTCCATGAGTTTACAGACTATCGAGGTTAAACTGATGGGTCTGTAGTTTGACGGTTGGCTAGCATCTCCCTTCTTGAAGATAGGAGTCACCTCTGCCTCACGCCAGTCTCTAGGAACGCATCCAGTCTGGATTATCCTGTTGAAGACCATGCACAGGGTGCCGTGATACTTCACCATGCACTTCTTTCAACACTTTAGGTAAGAACCATCCGGAACCGGGGGACTTGTTTGCTTTTAATTCGATTAGTTTTCTCTCGATTTCTTCTTGGGTGAAGACCATTGACTCCAACTTCTCACTGAAGGAGTCCAAAGGTTCGGGAATGGGACCACTCTCCTCAGAGAACACCTGGAAGAGAAGTACTCATTTAAGAGGTTAGCATTTTCTGCATCAGAGTGCATCAATGCTCCATCCTCATTCACCAAGGGACCGATCCTGCGTCGGATTGGTTTACGGCCATTCACATAACTGAAAAACACCTTGGGGTTCTCTTTGCAGAGTCTAGCCACACGGACCTCCTCAGCACGCTTAGCCGCCCTTATTTTGGACTTCACGTTTCGATTTAGTCTTCTATGACCGTCAAAGTCCCCAGATGCCTTCGCTCGACGATACGCAGTTCTCCTCTCCCTTAGTAGGTTACGGATTTCCCGATTAAACCACTTCGGTTGAATGAACTTCTGACCTGTTCCCTTCAGAGGAATAAAGCGCGACTGAAGTTCCATGAAGGAAGACAAGAATGACCTCCACAGATCATCAGCACTCTCTCCCTCCTCTAGTTCCATTTCAGCAACGCCTTCACGAAGACCTGCAAAGTCCGCTCTCCCCATGTCTAATTTTCTATGCACCGGGGTCACGGACTCCCATATTAGGGACCTTAACTGAAAATCTTATAAGCTTGTGGTCGCTTCCACCTAGAGAGAGAGAGAGAGAGAGAAAGAGAGAGAGAGAGAGAGAGAGAGAGAGAGAGAGAGAGAGAGAGAGAGAGAGAGAGAGAGAGAGAAGAGAGAAGAGAAAGGAAGAGAGAGAGAGAAGAAGAGAAGAGAGAGTAGAGAGAGAGAGAGAGGAGAGAGAGAGAGAGAGAAGAGAGAGAGGAGAGAGAGAGAGAGAGAGAGAGAGAGAGAGAGAGAGAGAGAGAGAGAGAGAGAGAGAGAGGAGAGAGAGAGAGAGAGAGAGAGAGAGAGAGACGAGAGATGAGAGAGAGGAGAGAGAGGAGAGAGAGAGAGAGAGAAGGACGAGAGAAGAGAGAGAGAGAAGAGAGAGAGAGAGAGAGAGGGGAGAGAGAGAGAGAGAAAACACGTATTTACAGAGAGAGAAGAGAACACGTATTTACAGAGAGAGAGAGAACACGTATTTTACAGAGAGAGAGAGAGAACACGTATTTACAGAGAGAGAGAGAGAACACGTAGTTACAGACGAGAGAGAGAGAGTGAGTAAATACACACATACATACCTACTTACAACACTGGAGGGTAATGTTTTCACTGGCTGCTTGTATGTGTGTGTGTGTGTTAGGTCAGGTGTGGATACTACTCTGCTTCAGTCCCACCATTCTGTAATAATAATAATAATGATAGTAATAATAATAATGATAGTAATAATAATAATAATAATGATAGTAATAATAATAATAATAATGATAATAATAATAATGATAATAATAATAATAATGATAATAATAATAATAATGATAGTAATAATAATAATAATGATAGTAATAATAATAATAATAGTAGTAATAATAATAATAATAATAATAGTAGTAATGATAATAATAATAATAATAGTAGTAATAATAATAGTATGGGACTCAGAAACTCCCACTCTCTGTCTGTCTGCTGTCGGTTTATTTACGTACACAATTTACATACACACACACACACACACACACACACTAAAAATATATACACACAGACACATACACACTAAAATATACACATACATACACACAACACACATACTAACAATACCCAATTAATTTGTTAACAGTTTTGTATATATTCTAAAACTGTATTAATAAACCATTAATTATTATTATTATTATTTATTATTACACAACACACATATATACATACATACTACACACACATATATACACATACACATCCATACATTACATATACACACACACACATACAGAGAGAAAGAGAGCAAATACACACACATACATACATACCTACATACAACACTGGAGGGTATTGTTTTCACTGGGTGCTGCTTGTTGTGTGTGTGTGTGTCTTAGGTCAGGTGTGGATATACTCTGCTTCAGTCCACCATTCTGTAATAATAATAATAATAATAATAATAATAATAATAATAATAATAGTAGTAGTAATTGTAATAGTAATAGTAATAATAATAATGATAGTAATAATAATGATAGTAATAATAATAATAATAATAATAATAGTAGTAGTAATTGTAATAGTAATAGTAATAATAATAATAATAATGATAGTAATAATAATGATAGTAATAATAATAATAATAATAATAATAGTAGTAGTAATTGTAATAGTAATAATGATAGTAATAATAATGATAGTAATAATAATAATAGTAATAATAATAATAATAATAGTAATAATAATAATAGTAATAATAGTAATAATAATAGTAATAATAATAGTAATAATAATAGTAATAAGAATAATGATGATAATAATAATGATAATAATGATGACAATAATAATAATAATGATGATAATCATTCACTAACACATGTAAAAATTGTCCCAAGGTAGGGAGTTTTACGGTACGGTATATATAATAATAATAAGTTAGGGTGTTTTATGGTATGAGATATGTAATTTTCACCGTGATATAAGTTATTATGGTCAAATTTCTCTAAGTTTGATGAAACTCCGTATAGTCTGTCCAGGTTAGGTCCGGGTATAGTCTGCTATGGTTAGGTCCCGATAGTCTGCAATGGTTCAGATTAGGTTAGGTTAGGTCGGGTCGGGTCGGGTTGGGTTGGGTTAGGTTGGGATTGGTTTGGTTAGGCTTGGTTTGGTTGGGTTAGCTTAGGTTAGGTTGGGTCGGGTTAGGTTAGGATTGGTTTGGTTAGGTTAGGTTGGGTTAGGTTGAGTTGGGTTAGGTTGGGTTTGGTTTGGTTTGGTTTGGTTAGTTAGGTTTGGTTAGTTAGGTTGGGTTGGGTTGGGTTAGGTATGTATGGCTAAAACAGGATATTTGCACAATAAATGGATGTTAAAATTAAACTAATCACATGAAAAAAATTGAATTATTCACTTAAAAAAATCTTGGAAAAGCTATATTTTGTCTGAAAATCTCACACGTGCAGCTCGGAAAATTTACCCAATTAAAAAAAAAATAAAAAATTGAAATACGAGTACTAAAATCAACCGGTAATTATCTATTCTATTGTTATTTTCTATTACAATGTTTTTACCTTCTATATTCACAAATTCACAACATTCTAAAACACTTTCCTTCAGAAATGCCCCATATCGGTAAATATTGAAAGAATTACCGTTATTGTGTACGGTTTTCTTACCTTCATTACCCACTTATTTAGACAATTCTAAGACTATTTTCTTTTATGGTATTTCTTCCTCAAATGCCCCATTTCCAAGATAGGGCATATTCAAATGGGGCATTTTGAAATTAGCCTGACCTTACCTAGCCTAACCTAGACCACAGCAGACTACTGGGACCTAACCTGGGCAAATTACTGGGAAATAACTGTGATAAAGTACAGGAAATGACCCAGGGAAAAATACCCGGTAATTCTTTCAATAAATACCCACTTTTCTTAACATTTCCAAGTTAGGTCATATTCAAATATAGCATTTAGAAATTAGTATGACCTTACATGACTTAACATAACCTAACCTAAACTGCAGTAAACTACCGGGACCTAACCCGGGCAAAATACCGGGAACTAACCGTGGTAAAATACGGTAAATATTGAAAGAATTACCATTACTGCGTACGGTTTTTCTACCTTCATTACCCACTTATTTAAACCATTCTAAGACTATTTTATTCTATGGCATTTCCAAGATAGGGCATATTCAAATTTTGAAATTAGCATGACCTAACCTAGACTGCAGCAAGCTACCAGGACCTAACCTGGGCAAACTACCGGGAAATAACCATGGTAAAGTACAGGAAATGCAAAATACTGGGACCTAACCAAATCTGGCAACACTGCTACAAAACGGTAATTTTTTCAATAAATACCGTACCAACTTTTCTTCGGAAATGCCCCATTTCCAAGTTAGCTAATATTGAAATTAGCCTGACCTTACCTGACCTAACCTAGACTTCGGCAAGCTACCGGACCTAACCTGACCTAACCTAACCTAGACTGCGGCAAACTACCGGGACCTAACCTGGGCAAACTACCGGGAAATAACCGTGGTAAAGTACAGGAAATGACGGTATTTTTACAGAAAACCTGGGTTCACTAGTACGTAAATATTAGTATGTTTTACCACTAATTAGGACCATTCTAAGACACTTTTCATCAATGGTGTATCTCTCGGAGATGCCCCGTTTTCGAGATATGCCCCGTTTTCATACCCCAATACAAACATGGGAATCCGGGGTTTTGGGTGGGGGAAAACACGCATTTCACTGTGGTTCTGCCTATATAATTGACTTCCTACCGTTATTTTCGTTGCTTTTCGTTATATTCCACGTTATTCAAGACGCATGCAATATTGGGGGTGCGTTGGATGAAGCTAGTTTCAGGTGGGGAGATTGGTTCTCTTGTGTTTACGTTTGATATGTTTTCACTACAATTATAGTCTTTTCATAGTTGTAAATGTTACAATATTCACGCTACTTTTGGCTGGTTTGGCTATATTTGCCCTATTATATTTTGTATTGGCAATATTGTCTATGAGCGTCCTACTCTTTTTATGGAAATTTCCATATCCAGGATGTTACATTGTTGCCATCTAGTGTCTACTCCTGTCATTAATTCCTTGATATCACTGTGTTGCCATCTTGTGGTTACTCTGTAAATTATTGGTAATGGAAGTGCAGTGTTACCACATCCATCTACATCCCGGGATATTTACTCGGTCACTTTATTAATTGTACAACGGTTTTATGCCCAGGTTAGGTCCCGATAGTTTGCCCAGGTTAGGTCCCGGTAGTCTGTTGTGGTCTAGGCTAGGTCAGGTCAGGTTAGGTAACACTAATTCCCAAAATAACCATTTGATTTAACATTTTATTGGAGATCTGGCAATTGTGGGATTTTATTCGATGCCGATAGCCATCCACTTATTATGTACATTACCAATTCCTCATTTTCATAGCCATTTGGGCTACAAATGTGCACCTGAACACGTGTTATTATTCACTGGGTAATTTCATTATGTTACTTTTTATTATCTTTCCTTATTTTTGGTTAGGTTTGTTATGCTTTGCTTTGGTTTGTTTGGGTTAGGTTAGGTTAGGTTAGGTTTTGTTTAGTAAGGATATGTAGGGGTCGGTAGGATTTGGCTATAATTCTACTTCTTTTCATAGTATTGGGTGCTTCTCTTTGTTATTTTGAGTTAGTACCACTGCTTATAGCCTTGGAAATTTTGGCCCTCTGCTGGCTACTCTAAATATTAATATGTGCATTACCATCTACTAATTTTTATAGCCATTTGGGCTACTTTTGTGCACATGAACACGTGTTTTCATTCTAAGAGTATTTATATTATGTATCTATATTTTTACTTTTGTTTTGTTATGTTACTTTATTTTGGGCTTTAATTGGTTATTTAGTGTAGGGTGAAATATTGTTAGGTTATGTTTGGGTGGGATAGGTACGGTGTGGCTATCATTTTACTTTTTTGGCTGCTTTTCCATTTATTTTTGAGTTTGTAATGCTGCTGTATGGAAAACTGGGTCACGTGATTATCCCCTATAAATAGGACGTTAGAGCGTGGGTCTTTCTCTTTCAGTTGCTCACTATGGAACACTTGTGTGCCGGTTGTCGTCCTCTATTCTACGAAATTATAGCAAGCCATTTTAGAAATAACGAGACCAGTATAACTTTATTTCAAAATCACGGTGTCTTACCAACTGATCTCAAGTGTCCTAATTGCGGTAACAATTGTTGTTTAACACATGATAACCTTTTTCGTTGTTATCACACAACTCTAATAGCAAAGACAAAGAGAAGAAGACGTTGTGGATTTTCTGTGTCGTCATTTAAAGGCTCATTTTTAGACCATTCACACATCGAACCCTGGAAAGTGCTGTGTTTTATTAACGTATTTTGTGATAAGAGTTTTTCACACATCCAGACTATCAAAAACTTGAGCATAAACAGCAAAACTTCTGTCGATTGGAGAAGTTTCTGTAGTGAAGTGTGCGAGAAATGGCTAACATCTCAACCCCCTATAGGTGGTCCTCATATAACAGTTGAGATTGATGAAACCCTTGTTGTCAGACGGAAACACAACGTCGGTCGTGTTTTGTCTCAAGTGTAGGTGTTTGGAGGAATTGAAAGAGTCTCCAAGAAAAAATTTATTATCCCGCTCTTAGACGATGCGACTCAACCACTTCCACGGAATAAAGAAACTCTTATTCCACTAATAAAACTTTTTATATTGCCTGGCACTACCATTTGCTCTGATTCTTGGCGTGCATACAATTCTCTCGAGGACGAGGGCTATCGACATTGGTGTGTAAATCACAGCATTAATTTTGTCGACCCGGTTAATACTGAAATACACACACAAAACATAGAGAGATTGTGGAGAGACGTTAAGGAACATATTAAACGACCAGGAATCAAAGCCAAGTATTTGAGACAATATATTGCAAGATATATATTTCTAGACCAACACGAAGATCTTGCGTTTCATCAATTCCTTCTGGAGGCTGCAAAACTCTATCCGCCCCAACCGTGTTCGTCCGCCATTACCACATGATTCAGACGACTCAGATATCTCCTCTGATCACAACAATCCCACACCATCCACATAATTTCTGTAAGGTATGTTATTTATTGTTTATTCAACATTCTTTACCCTTTATTTTGTCCATTTTTATACACATATTATTATATATATGTCATTCCTACATATACATTGTGTACACATGTTGGTAACGCTGCTACTTGGGCTGTATTGGTATTATATTGCAACGTTCTCGAACACTTGGAATTTTTTTTTTATCATTAACTATTTTATTTACGGTTGGAAGTGTATAATTATGGCATTAACATAGTGCTATGCGTGTTTTCCCCCACCCAAAACCCCAGATTCCCAGGCTCTCCCCCATGTTTGTATTGGGGTATGAAAACGGGGCATATCCAATAAATACTCCATAGGTTGGAACTGTATTATAAAGGCAAAACCATAGTGTATAGCGTGTTTTCCCCCACCCAAAACCCCGGATTCCCAGGCTCTCCCCCATGTTTGTATTGAGGTATGAAAACGGGGCATCTCCGAGAGAAACACCATAGATGAAAAGTGTCTTAGAAAGGTACTAATTAGGGTATTTATTGAAAGAATTACCGTTTTGTAGCAGTGTTGCCAGATCCGGCTAAGTCCCAATACTTTGGCCCGGTCATTTTCTGTACTTTACCACTGTTATTTCCCGGTAGTTTGCCCAGGTTAGGTCCCGGTAGTCTGCCCAGGTTAGGTCCCGGTAGTCTGATGCGGTCTAGGTTAGGTTAGGTCAGGTCAGGTAAGGTCAGGCTAATATCAAAATGCCCCATTTGAATATGCCCTATCTTGGAAATGGGGCATTTGCGGAGAAAATGCCATAGAAGAAAATAGTCTTAGAATGGTCTAAATAAGTGGGTAATGAAGGTAGAAAAACTGTACCCAATAACGGTAATTCATTCAATATTTACCCTAATTAGTGGTAAAACATACTAATATTTACGTATTAGTGAACCCAGGTTTTCTGTAAATTTACCGAAATGACTAGGGCAAAATACTTGGTCCTAGCCGGATCTGGCAACACTGTTACAAGATGGCAATTCTTTCAATAAATACCCAAAACTGCAATTGCCTAGAATCTAAATAAATACCAAACAATACCATTATTTACCCATATAGTAATAGTGGTGGTAGTAGGGTAGAAGTGGTGGTGGTAGTAGTAGTGGTAGTAGTGATAGTAGTAGTAGTAGTAGTGGAAGAAAGATTGGAGGGAGAAGAATTTATACACTTGGAGATTGGAGAACACTGGGGTATTTATTGAAAGAATTACCGTTTTGTAGCAGTGTTGCCAGATCCGGCTGGGTCCCAGTATTTTACCCCCGTCATTTATTGTACTTTATCACGATTATTTCCCGGTAGTTTGCCCAGGTTAGGTCACGGTAGTCTGCCCAGGTTAGGTCCCGGTAGTCTGATGCGGTCTAGGTTAGGTTAGGTTAGGTTAGGTCAGGTCAGGTCAGGTAAGGTCAGGCTAATTTCAAAATGCCCCATTTGAATATGCCCTATCTTGGAAATGGAGCATTTGCGGAGGAAATGCCATAGAAGAAAATAGTCTTAGAATGGTCTAAATAAGTGGGTAATGAAGGTAGAAAAAACGTACTCAATAACGGTAATTCATTCAATATTTACCAAAACTGGTTATTGAAGGGATTGGAGGATTTAGAGGGAATACTAGGGACATTTGAGGAGAGATTAGAGGATTGGAGGAAACACTGGTGAGAAGATTGGAGCAATTTGGAGGCCTCAGAGAGAAGAAATTCGATGAAATACCTTAATAATTGGGTTGAAAATACCTTAGATGAAACCAAATTACCTCAACATGGAGAGATTAGAGGATTGGAGAGACTGGATGGTTTGGAGGAAACACCGGAATGAAGATTGGTTCGATCGCCAACAACAGAGGGAAGAAATTCGTAAAATACCTTAAAAATTGGGTTGAAAATACCTTAGATGGAACCAAATTACCTCAACATAAATTAAACCTTTGACAAACGGTATACATTTCCATGTTTTTATAATAGTATTAACTTTGAAAGTATTTTAATAGTATTAATTTTCTTTCACAACGACCCAGGAAATAAATAACGAAGGAATTTTCATAAAAATTACTTTAGATAGGAGAAATTTTATCTTAAATAGCACCAAACTAGGCTAATTTAGAGTAATTACCTTAGAAATGACAACACTGACAAAAGTAGCAATGCTGATAGGGACTACGATTGTTAACTATTATTATTATCATTATTATTACAATTTATTTATTTATTTATCTAATTATTGGGTTCTATATATTTCTTCGTATTGATTTATATATATTTCTCTTGTTATAATACTCTTATTGCTGTTATTATTGTTATTATAATTACTTTTTACATTCATCATCTCAACGGCGGCCATCATGGATAGTGACGTCATTATTGCCAGTGTCGTGAAATCAGTGTTGCCAAGTCAGAGGCCGCGACTCGTGTAAAAACTGAAATTGTTCCTAATTTACTCAAGTTTTGGTGTTTCTCGGGTTAGTTTTGTATATTTGCCATAGAATATAAGTACCTTACACTTCCATTAGGTTATTTGTTGTGGAAATATAACAAATAGTAAGCCTACTATTGGAAATAAGATATAATAAGTGTATACAAATGGTAAAGGAACGATCAAGGAGCTACTAGGGTTTTGGGGGGGTTTTGGGGGGTGCGGGGAGTTTTGGGGGGTGTCGCGGGTTTTTTTTTGGGGTGCGGGAGTAGGGGGACAGGCTTGGGGGATATTTAGGGGTGTGTGGGGTGTTTTGGGGGGTTCGGGGGGGGGGGAGTTTGGGAGGTAAGGAAATAGGGGGACAGACTTGGGGTGGGTAGAAAGCCTGTTCCCTATTCCTGCACCCCCATAACCCCCCCCCCCCCCAGCATGTCCCCCATTGCCTCACATGGAGGTATAATATGTGGAGACTACATCCCAGCTAGGCCTTCTCTTCACAAATTTAAGGGGGTGCGGGAATAGGGAGCCAGGCTTGGGGGAGTTTAGGGAGGTGCGGGTTTTTGTGGGGGGGTGCAGGAATAGGGAGACAGGCTTGGGGGGGGGGGTAGAAAGCCTGTCCCCTACTCCCACATCACCCTAACCCCTCCCCCCAGCCTGTCCCCTAACTCCCGCACCCTCCAAAACCCAGCCAACCCCCCCAAAAACCCCCGCACCCCCCTAAGCCTGGCCTCTTATTCCCGCAACCCCTTAAATACATTATTTAAGACTACAATGCACACAATCACATTGATCAATAACACAACATACTGTACACTCTTTGAGAGCACTGTGGCAAACCCCAGTTGAGGCCATGGCCTTCCTCAGGAGCTCAGGGCTGCTTCACCAGACACCTTGAGGCACTTCAACAACAACAAACTGATATGAAATTTTTTGTTAGATGACATGACATGAAATGACATTTATATATAGCATTTTTTAGTAAAATCAAATAAAGTATACAGTAAGTATGTTATGGCAAGATATATAACAGTAAACATAGTCCTCCACAGGGCTAGAATAAAGATTGTTGTAGGATCTGGTAACTTTCTAGTGGATTTGATGAGATCTGCCCACATGGATTAAAATTAATCCATGTGAGGTTTTTTCACTGGTGTGTGGACCGCCAGCACACAGGGGGTGCATTTCCCTTTGCATGCAGCAGTGTAAACTCCCTCCCCCTTATGGTCCCTTCAGGGCTGGTCTCATGGAAGGTGCGGCCCCACTTGTAGCTCTTGTAACGTGGACTTGGGCCCACACCACTGGCTGTGGGATCAAAGACCTTCCCACCAATGAGGCCCCCAGACTCCCTGGTCCAGTAAGCTGTGGTCCCATTTCCCTGGGATGTGCTTTGGTAGCCCAGGCATATAGGGACATACGGACATATAGGGACATACAGACTCCCTGGTCCAGTAAGCTGTGGTCCCATTTCCCTGGGATGTGCTTCGGTAGCCCAGGCATATAGGGACATACAGACATATAGGGACATACAGACTCCCTGGTCCAGTAAGCTGTGGTCCCATTTCCCTGGGATGTGCTTCGGTAGCCCAGGCATATAGGGACATACAGACATATAGGGACATACAGACATATAGGGACATACAGACTCCCTGGTCCAGTAAGCTGTGGTCCCATTTCCCTGGGATGTGCTTCAGTAGCCCAGGCATATAGGGCCAGCCCCTCCTTTATTTTAATTTGTTTTTTTCACTGAGACCAGAGTGTACCAGGGGTCTGTGGGGCAGGAGGCCATTCTGTCCCGGGAGAACATCAACAATAACAGTAAACATAGTTTGGAATGAATATATACAGTACAACTATGGCTGATAGTGCTGGACCAGGGTCCAGCTGAGTGAGTGCTGAGTGTGTGTAGCTCTGTATTGGCTCAATATGTTCTCTCTGCGGGAAAAATTGAGTGGGAACCATTAGACTTGCCACCCTCTGGTGCTGGCTGGTGTGTGACCTCAGCACCCTGATATGCTTGTGGCTGGAGAACACCATTCTCGTGTCTCTCACAGCCTCACACGGGGGGAGCCTAAATCCTGCCAGGTGCTGTACCTCTTGTACCTGTGTCTTGTGGAAGACCACCAGAGCAGCAACATCCTGGTGGTGCTCCAATGTGTCCAGGGCAGGTATATCCTGTGAGGGAGGAGGGCAGCTGTTGTTCTCCATCAGTCCCTGCACTCGTCACTCCACTTTATTGAGAATCCACAGGTGTGTTGCAGTGCTGGACATCCCACTATCTCAGCAAGCAACATTTATGATAAACAGTCAATCCAAGCCAATATTGTCACATTTTTTGCAATGGGATGTGTGACACAGGTGGACGCTGCATTTTAGTCTCTTTTATTTCACATCCTTCTCAAATATATATTGTTATAAAGTTCTCACCTCACGTGTGGAATATTATAATATCACTACGATCCCTTTTCACACATCCATAGGCAGGGATAATGGTTAAAAAAATGAGAAATTACTTCTGATCCTGACCAACATTTCATTACAGGTAAGAATAATGAAAACTATACTTTGTTATTGTGATCTTTCAAGGTTAACATATAGGCTATAAGGGGAAACTTATCATATCCTAGTCTGACTTTCACCAACCAAAACAAGTAAGCTAACAGTAGTTGGGTCAGGAAATACTACCACACCAAATTCTCAATATTCTCTGGTGAATGTAATAATTAAATAAAGATTATGATAAATGTCTCACAGAGTTTCTTAAACTAAATCAAGGTTTAGGAAATTAATGGAAAAATGTTGCCAAGTAAAAGGTTAGGGGTAAGTTTAGGGTAAGTAATTACCTCTAAAACCTGACTGAAAATAATATATAATATTATTTAGAGAACTTATCATTATCAAAATGATAAGAATGAGTGGTAATCTGGTATGTGGATATGGTAATTTACTGATAGTACAGTAATGTACACTTCAATACTACTCTACTGTACTGTACTTACAAATCTTAAGTACAGTATACCCATCTTACAAAATGTTTCCATTATTCACTCTTTGAAGTTAATTTTCTGGAATATACTGTACAGTACTTTGCCTAAGGACATTATTGTGATATTATTGTTTAACATATAATTTATAGAAATAATATTATTTAGAAAACCAATGGGTAGCATATGTATTTAACTTCTTTTACAAGACTTGGTATGTAAACACATCTATGTAGCATTATTGGAACCGTGCCAGATTACAATGGAGACTGCCCACATGACCACTTTCATTTGAGCCTTCTGAAGTTTCTATGTTTATACAATGGTTGAGGCATAACATAACAATTATTATTAATAATCCCCTTGTCTCTTTCCTTCTCAGGAGCGGGAATAGGGGGACAGGCTTAGGAGGGGTTTGGGGGGTGCGGGAATAGGGGGACAGGCTTGGGGTGGATAGAAAGCCTGTCCCCTACTCCCGCACCACCCTAACCCCCCCCCCAAGCCTGTCCCAGACTCCCACACTCCCCAAAAATTCCTGCACCCCCCTAAACCCCCCTCCAAGCCTGTCCCCCTATTCCCGCACCCTCTTAATTAATACAAAAACACGAAAAAGATATTTCTACACCTCAGAAATAGGCCTTAAATATCCAGTACAGTACAGTACAGTACAGTACCATACCTTGCTTTGAAAATTCAAACACAGACGTTAGTGACTCAGTCTAATGGAAATTTTAAAATGATGACTCTGGCTACACCACCTCTCCCTATTCTGTAGTCAAGTAATAGATATACTGTATAGCATTAATATTCACACAAAAACATATTTTAAGGACTCTAGGAAAAAATAACAGACTTCTCATAGAGTCCTTAAAATATGTTTTTGTGTGAATATTAATGCTATACAGTATATCTATTACTTGACTACAGAATAGGGAGAGGTGGTGTAGCCAGAGTCATCATTTTAAAATTTCCATTAGACTGAGTCACCAACGTCTGTGTTTGAATTTTCAAAGCAAGGTATGGTACTGTACTGTACTGTACTGGATACTTGAGGCCTATTTCTGAGGTGTAGAATTTTTTTTTCATGTTTTTCTATTAATTAATAGCCTCTTTGGAAGTTGTTGAAGTTTTTTCTGGCCTTACATGTAACTGGACCTGGAGGTGATAATATGGCAAGCTGTTTTTTCATCTCCATATCTGCCTCCACATTCCCTTCCTGAATTTCCTCTAATTAGTTATTTAAGCTGCTTATGACCATTTCTATAATAATTCCTATATGAAGACAAATTTTATTATACCGTTCCCCCTTCATGCATTGTGCTGCAACTTTGTTCACTCAGAAACAGACAGAAATCTCATTACCTGTTCATCAAAGTTTCATACAGATCAAAGTATGTCAAAAACATACATAACTTTAAAAAACATATGATAATTGTGTTTTAAAATACGGGACATTACGAGCTTGACTCAATCCTGTAAAGATACAAATAGGTAAGAACAAATAGGTAAGAACAAATAGGTAAGAACAGTTGGTGACAATTCTGGCTGAGGCAGTTACCGTCAACGCTCAGTGGTGAGTTCCATTCAAAGTTTTCCTTTTCTTTAATATAAGTATTTTTGATGGAACTCACAACTGATAGTATGAGGTTACCGTCTCACCCTGAGTTCATAGAACCAGCACCAAATAATATTTATCATTAAATGTAAGGTTGCTAACATTGTTCAAAGATGGATACCTTAACCTAACCTAATTTAATATTAACCTAACCTAATTTAATTTAATATTAACCTAACCTAATTTAATATTAACCTAACTTAATTTAATTTAATATTAACCTAACCTAATTTAATTTAATATTAACCTAACCTAACCAGTAAACCCTTTACTAATGGGAGTGATCTATTTAACAATTCCCTTTAGTAATAAAATTGTTTTTATGTTTTCACTGTTTATCTGATATTAATTTCCTTCATTTCCCCCAACAATATTGACCCTGATAGATGGCATTGAGGGCATGAAGTAAATCAGGGAAAGAGTGGGGTTGAAACACGGCTTTAGAATATGTGCATCATGATAAACAACTGATGAAAGCGAGATGTGA
This sequence comes from Petrolisthes cinctipes, assembly GCA_033782935.1. Lineage (NCBI taxonomy): Eukaryota > Metazoa > Arthropoda > Malacostraca > Decapoda > Porcellanidae > Petrolisthes > Petrolisthes cinctipes. Next base: position 60,634 of record JAWQEG010004009.1, on the reverse strand, counting down.
TGAATCCATACGTGTGATAGGCTGAAAACTATGACGTCATCCGCCCAACCAACCATGACGTCATTATCCAGTGCCTATTTACACCCGTTTACTCCCGGATGTGTTTTATTTACCGAAATATATTTAATTCCCAAACATGGTTATTCAATATAATAATCCTCCCGGTTACATTTTACCAACTCTAATAGATAATCACCATCTGAATACGTTATATTTTGAACCATTCCAAAACCTGATTATTCAATATACAATTCCTCACAGTTAATATTATCCAACTCTAATAGATCATATTTAGGACAATTCTAGGAAACTTTTTTGGTAAATATTGAAATTATTACCGTTATTGTGTACGGCTTTTCTACCTTAATTACCCACTTATTTAGACCATTCTAAGACTATTTTCTTCTATAGCATTTCCTATGCAAATGCCCCATTTCAAAGATAGGGCATATTCAAATGGGGCATTTTGAAATTAGCCTGACTTTACCTAACTTAACCTAGACCGCATCAGACTACCGAGACCTAACCCGGGCAAATTACCGGAACCTAACCCGGGCAAACTACCGGGACCTAACCCTGGGCAAACTACCGGGACCTAACCCGGGCAAACTACCGGGACCTAACCCGGGCAAACTACCGGGAAATAATGAGTAATAAAAAACAATTGGTAATTATCTATTCTATTGCCATTTTCTAATACAATTCTAAAACACTTTTCTTCAGAAATGCCCCATTTCCAAGTTAGGTCATATTCAAATATAGCATTTTGAAATTAGTATGACCTAACCTAAACTGCAGTAAACTACCGGGACCTAACCTGGGCAAACTACTGGGAACTAACCGTGGTAAAATACGGTAAATATTGAAAGAACTGCCGTTATCATGTATGGTTTTTCTACCTTCATTACCCACTTATTTAGACCATTCTAAGACTATTTTCTTCTATGGTGTTTCTCTCGGAGATGCCTCGTTTTACAAACATAATTTGGAAATTTAAGCTAACCTAACCTAACCTGGACCACAGCAAACTACCGGGACCTAACCTGGGCAGACTACCGGGATATAACCGATGTAAACTATCATAAAGTAACCGGGACATATTCCCGGGACCTAACCAGATGTGGTAACACTGCGCGATCATACACAAACAAATATATACACACATATGCATATTACAATGGTTATGTCCAGTAGAGAGAGAGAATGTGTGTGTGTGTGTGTGTGAAAAACATACACATATATGGATACAGAGAAATACACACTCACACACACAGAAATAAATAATAATAATAATAATGTAGTGTTTGTAATGAATTTGTGTACAGTAAACCCTCATTATTGGCTGGGTTTAAGGGTGTGTAATGTACAGTTGGCAAAAAAAGTTTCGTTACCATCCTTTTAACAGTGCGATGTAATGTTGGTACACCTGACTGTGGAGTCAAGTGTGACGTGAAGGCCACCCAGGCACACCTTCCCTGTCCTTCCCTGCCCCAGGCACTCCTTCCCTGTCCCAGGCACACCTACCCTGCCCTTCCCTGCCCCAGGCACTCCTTCCCTGTCCCAGGCACACCTTCCCGGTCCTTCCCTGCCCCAGGCACACTTTCTCCTCCCCAGGTACACCTTCCCTGCCCCAGGCACACCTTCCATGTCCTTCCCTGCCCCAGGCACACCTTCCCTGTCCTTCCCTGCCCCAGGCACACCTTCCCTGTCCTTCCCTGCCCCAGGCACACCTTCCCTGTCCTTCCCTGCCCCAGGCACACCTTCCCTGTCCTTCCCTGCCCCAGGCACACCTTCCCTGTCCTTCTCTGCCCCAGGCACACCTTCCCTGCCCCAGGCACACCTACCTGGTTCTTCCCTGCCCAAGGCACACCTTCCCTGTCCTTCCCTGCCCCAGGCACACCTTCCCGGTCCTTCTCTGCCCCAGGCACACCTTCCCTGCCCCAGGCACACCTTCCCATACTTATAGGGGCTAGAAAAACATCTTGCCATATTATCACCTCCAGGTCCAGTTAAATGTAAGGCCAGAAAGAACTTCAACAACTTCAAAAGGGGCTATTAATTAATAGAAAAACATAAAAAAAAAATTTCTACACCTCAGAAATAGGCCTCAAATATCCAGTACAGTACAGTACAGTACAGTACCATACCTTGGTTTGAAAATTCAAACACAGACATTTTAAATATTATAAGGGGAGGGTTATTTTATTATATAATTTCTGGAATGTGCTGTGATTTGTATGAAACTGAAAAACAGGTGTTGAGATGTGTGTGTGCTGTAAGTGTAGACAATTGGAGGACAATGTAGCCTCCTTCACACCCTGGTGACTCAGTCTAATTATTTATTTATTTTTTAATCAGCAAATGAACACTTCTAAAATATTTTAAAAACTGTGCTGTGAAAAACCTGGCCAGGGATGTATGTGTGTATGTAGGGGGGGGGGAGGGGCATCATGGAATATAGTCCTAAGGTGTACTGGAAGGAACACAGGCTTCACTCCAGTACTGAGGCCCAATAAGGGGGAGGATGCTTGGGCTCTATTTACCCATAAACAATGAAATGAACATCTACTAAAACTTATCAGATATAACTGTGGGAAGAGGGCATGAGGAGAGCTGAGAAGGGAAACAACACACAAAATCCTAGTTCAAATTTCCTTGTAACAGAGCAAGGCACACCTTTCCGTTCCTTCCCTGCCCCAGGCACACCTTTCCGGTCATTACCTGCCCAAGGCACACCTTCCCGGTCCTACCCTGCCCCAGGCACACCTTCCCGGTCCTTCCCTGCCCTAGGCACACCTTACCGGTCCTTCCCTGCCCCAGGCACACCTTTCCGGTCATTACCTGCCCAAGGCACACCTTCCCGGTCCTACCCTGCCCCAGGCACACCTTCCCGGTCCTTCCCTGCCCTAGGCACACCTTACCGGTCCTTCCCTGCCCCAGGCACACCTTTCCGGTCCTTACCTGCCCAAGGCACACCTTCCCGGTCCTACCCTGCCCCAGGCACACCTTCCGGGTCCTACCCTGCCCCAGGCAACCTTACCGGTCCTTCCCTGCCCCAGGCACACCTTACCGGTCCTTCCCTGCCCCAGGCACACCTTACCGGTCCTTCCCTGCCCCAGGCACACCTTTCCGTTCCTTCCCTGCCCCAGGCACACCTTCCAGTCGTCATTATAATTTCTATCGTATCCACTATCATTTCTATCGTCGCCACTATCATTTCTATCGTCGCCACTATCATTTCTATCGTCGCCACTATCATTTCTATCGTCGCCACTATCATTTCTATCGTCGCCACTATCATTTTTATCGTCGCCACTATCATTTCTATCGTCGCCACTATCATTTCTATCGCGCTCATTATCATTCCCTTTTAAGATCTAACAGTTCCCTTGTAAGGCCTAACTAATCCCTTTCAAAGCCTAACAAATCCCTTTCAAAGCCTAACAAATCCCTTTCAAAGCCTAACAATTCCCTTTCAAAGCCTAACAATTCCCTTTCAAAGCCTAACAAATCCCTTTCAAAGCCTAACAATTCCCTTTCAAAGCCTAACAAATCCCTTTCAAAGCCTAACAAATCCCTTTCAAAGCCTAACAAATCCCTTTCAAAGCCTAACAATTCCCTTTCAAAGCCTAACAATTCCCTTTTAAAGCCTAACAATTCCCTTTCAAAGCCTAACAATTCCTTTTCAAAGCCTAACAATTCCTTTTCAAAGCCTAACAATTCCCTTTCAAAGCCTAACAAATCCCTTTCAAAGCCTAACAATTCCCTTTCAAAGCCTAACAATTCCCTTTCAGAGCCTAACAATTCCCTTTCAGAGCCTAACAATTCCCTTTCAGAGCCTAACAATTCCCTTGTAGAGTCTAACAATTCCCTTGTAGAGTCTAACAATTCCCTTGTAGAGTCTAACAATTCCCTTGTAGAGTCTAACAATTCCCTTTTAAATCCTAACAATTTCCTTTTATGCCTAACAATACCCTTTTAAGCCTGACAATTCCCTTTTAAAGCCTAACAATGCCCTTTTTAAGTCTAACAATTCCCTTTCAAAGCCTAACAATTCCCTTTCAAAGCCTAACAATTCCCTTTCAATGCCTAACAATTCCCTTTCAAAGCCTAACAATTCCCTTTCAAAGCCTAACAAATCCCTTTCAAAGCCCAACAAATCCCTTTCAAAGCCTAACAAATCCCTTTCAAAGCCTAACAATTCCCTTTCAAAGCCTAACAATTCCCTTTCAAAACCTAACAATGCCCTTTCAAAGCCTAACAATTCCCTTTCAAAGCCTAACAATACCCTTTTAAGCCTAACAATTCCTTTTTAAAGCCTAACAATGCCCTTTTTAAGTCTAACAATTCCCTTTCAAAGCCTAACAATTCCCTTTCAAAGCCTAACAATTCCCTTTCAAAACCTAACAAATCCCTTTCAAAGCCTAACAATTCCCTTTCAAAGCCTATCAATTCACTCTCTCTCTCTCTCTCTCTCACATACAAAGATGCTTCTCTCTCTCTCTCTCTTAACCTAACCTAACCTAACCTAAACTGTGGCTATCTTCGGGACCTAACTTAATATCCTTCGGGATCTTTAAAAATTAAATAGATCTCGTGAATAGGAGCTAAAAGTATCCCGATTGGGTGGGTCAAGCGTATTGTACACAACTGCCTGTTGGATCTTCCGTAATTTTTCCAAGGATATCTGGTAACACTGTCCGCCCAACCTCAGTTCGTCCCTCCACTACAGAAATGTCGTATCTTAAAATTGAAATATCTAGCAGAGAATACATTTCCAGGAGATAATTCCACTGAGCATTGATAAAGGTAACCGAACCCTACCTAACACAACCTAACCTAACCAGTAGTTCGCCGGCACAGATAATACCAATATTAGCTAAATAAATAAATAAATAAATAAATAAAGCAAAGAAACATTTATATATATATAATTATAAGGAATATAAATATGTATATCAAAGACAGAATACCACAATTACTAAACCGAAACAATCCATATTTTACATTTTTTTAAACATGTCTTCAATAACAAGGAATTATGATTTATTAAAGCCTTATTATTGTATAAGGTAAGTGTATAATTAATAATAATGTATAAACAATAATAATTATTCGTATTACAATGAAATATATATAATAAACCTAACCTAACCTAACCATGTAAAGTTAATAATGTTTTAATAATGTTTAATAATTATTTACTAATAATTTATTTTGATATATATATTATAATTAATTAAATAACATTATTAAATAACATTATTAAAATATTATTAACTTTACGTGGTTAGGTTAGGTTTATAATACAATTGTAATACACATTATAATTATTGGTTATACATTATTATTAATTATACACTTACCTTGTGTAATGATGAAGATTTAATAAATCATAATTCCTTGTTATTGAAGACATGTTATAAAAAAACTGTAAAATATGGATTGTTTCGGCTTTAGTAATTGTGGTATTCTATCTTTGATATATATATTAATATTCCTCATAATTATATATCATTATATAATGTTATAGAGTTATAAGGTAATAATTTGTTAATAATATTAAGCTATAAATTAACTATAACACAGTTCAATACACACAGTAAACATTGGCTATTAATTAACCAATGTATTAATATGTTATAACAGTTATTTATACTTATGTTATGTTATTATTATTATCAGCAGATATTAGTAATTACATTACTCAACCTACATAATTATAAATAGACATATATATAAAGTTATAACGAAAAAAATAATGTAAACAAACCGTTTTTAGCTGCTTCTCTGGGCAACTCCACTTTGGTGCTGTTGAAAACACAGAGTGAGATTATCACCACCAACACCACAGGTTGGTTGTGGTTGTCTCACTCTCCATGTAGTCTGTGTTTTCAACAGCACCAAAGTGGATTTGCCCAGAGAAGCAGTTTTGTATAGCCTATTAGTAAATAATCAATTATTTGTAAATAATTTAATACTACCAAAGGTTCTTAAAGAGCCCATTTAATTTTATAATTGGTGTGTTGCCAGCGTTTTATAGCCACGTTTGATAGATTTTGACAATACTAACAGAGGTTCTTAGCCCGTTTAATTTGGTAATTGCAATCAGAGGCCAGCATTTCATCGGCCAATCAGAGGCCAGCATTTCATTGGCCAATCAGAGGCCAGCATTTCCTCGGCCAATCAGAGGCCAGCATTTCCTCGGCCAATCAGAGGCCAGCATTTCCTCGGCCAATCAGAGGCCAGCATTTCCTCGGCCAATCAGAGGCCAGCATTTCCTCGGCCAATCAGAGGCCAGCATTTCCTCGGCCAATCAGAGGCCAGCATTTCATAAGCCAATCAGAGGCCAGCATTTCCTCGGCCAATCAGAGGCCAGCATTTCCTCGGCCAATCAGAGGCCAGCATTTCCTCGGCCAATCAGAGGCCAGCATTTCATAAGTCAATCACAGGCCAGCATTTCATCGGCCAATCAGAGGCCAGCATTTCATCGGCCAATCAGAGGCCAGCATTTCATCGGCCAATCAGAGGCCAGCATTTCATTGGCCAATCAGCGGCCAGCATTTCATTGGCAAATCAGAGGCCAGCATTTCACTGGCCAATCAGAGGCCAGCATTTCATCGGCCAATCAGAGGCTACCATTTCATTGGCCAATCAGAGGCCAGCATTTCATCGGCCAATCAGAGGCCACCATTTCATCAGCCAATCAGAGGCCAGCATTTCATCGGCCAATCAGAGGCCAGCATTTAATCCATTGGCCAATCAGAGGCCAGCATTTCATTGGCCAATCAGAGGCCAGCAATTCCTTGGCCAATCAGAGGCCAGCATTTCATCTACCAATCAGAGACCAGCATTTCATCAGCCAATCAGGGGCCAGCATATCATCGGCCAATCAGGGGCTCGCATATCATCGGCCAATCAGCGGCCAGCATTTCATCGGCCAATCAGAAGCCAGCATTCCATCGGCCAATCAGAAGCCAGCATTTCATCGGCCAATCAGAGGCCAGCATTTCAACAGCCAATCAGAGGACAGCATTTCATAGGCCAATCAGAGGCCAGCATTTCCTCGGCCAATCAGGGCCAGCATTTCCTCGGCCAATCAGAGACCAGCATTTCCTCGGCCAATCAGAGGCCAGAATTTCATCAGCCAATCAGAGGCCAGCATTTCATCGGCCAATCAGAGGCCAGCATTCCATTGGCTAATCAGAGGCCAACATTCCATCGACCAATCAGAGGCCAGCATTTCATCGGCCAATCAGAGGCCAGCATTCTATCGGCCAATCAGAGACCAGCATTTCATTGGCCAATCAGAGGCCAGCATTTCATCGGCAAACCAGAGGCCAGCATTTCATCGGCCAATCAGAGGCCAGCATTTCTTCGACCAATCAGAGGCCAGCATTTCATCAGCCAATCAGTGGCCAGCATTTCATCGGCCAATCAGATGCCAGCATCCCATCGGCCAATCAGAGGCCAGCATTCCATCGGCCAATCAGAGACCAACATTCCATTGACCAATCAGAGGCCAGCATTTCATTGGCCAATCAGAGGCCAGCATTCCATCGGCCAATCAGAGGCCAGCATTTCCTCGGCCAATAAGAGGCCAGCATTTCCTCGGCCAATCAGAGGCCAGCATTTCAACGGCCAATCAGAGGCCAGCCTTTCAATGGCCAATCAGAGGCCAGCATTTCATTGGCCAATTAGAGGCCAGCATTTCATCGGCCAATCAGAGGCAAGCATTTCATCGGCCAATCAGAGGCCAGCATCCCATCGGCCAATCGAAGGCCAGCATTCCATCATCCAATCAGAGACCAACATTCCATCGACCAATCAGAGGCCAGCATTTCATCGGCCAATCAGAGGCCAGCATTCCATCGGCCAATCAGTGGCCAGCATTTCAACGGCCAATCAGATGCCAGCATTTCATCGACCAATCAGAGACCAGCATTTGATTGGCCAATCAGAGGCCAGCATTTCATCGGCCAATCAGAGGCCAGCATTTCAATGGCCAATCAGAGGCCAGCATTTCATTGGCCAATTAGAGGCCAGCATTTCATCGGCCAATCAGAGGCAAGCATTTCATCGGCCAATCAGAGGCCAGCATCCCATCGGCCAATCGAAGGCCAGCATTCCATCATCCAATCAGAGACCAACATTCCATCGACCAATCAGAGGCCAGCATTTCATCGGCCAATCAGAGGCCAGCATTCCATCGGCCAATCAGTGGCCAGCATTTCAACGGCCAATCAGATGCCAGCATTTCATCGACCAATCAGAGACCAGCATTTGATTGGCCAATCAGAGGCCAGCATTTCATCGGCCAATCAGAGGCCAGCATTTCATTAGCCAATCAGAGGCCAGCATTTTATCGGCCAATCAGAGGTCAGCATTTCATCGGCCAATCAGAGGCCAGCATTTCATCGGCCAATCAGAGGCCAGCAATTCTTCGGCCAATCAGAGGCCAGCATTTCTTCGGCCAATCAGAGGCCAGCATTTCATCGGCCAATTAGGGGACAGCATTTCATCGGCCAATCAGAGGCCAGCATTTCATCGGCCAATCAGAGGCCAGCATTTCATTGGCCAATCAGAGGCCAGCATTTCATCAGCCAATCAGAGGCCAGCATTTTATCGGCCAATCAGAGGCCAGCATTATTAATAATTAATTATTAAACATTATATATATATTAAGGTTGAGGTTGAGGTAGGAGTAGAGGTTAGGATAGAGGTTGAGGTTGGGGCTGAGGTTGAGATTGGAGTTGAGGTTGAGGTTTGGATTGAGGTTTGATTTGAGGTTGGAGATGAGGTTGAGGTTTAGGTTGAGGGTGGAATTGAGATTGATGTTGAGGTTGGGGCTGAGGTTTATGTTAGAGTTGAGTTTGAGGTTTGGATTGAGGTTTGGGTTGAGGTTTGGGCTGAGGTTGAGGTTGAGGTTTGGTTTGAGATTTGGGTTGAGGTTTGGGCTAAGGTTGAGGCTTGGATTAAGGTTTGGTTAGAGGTTGGAATTGTGGTTGAGGTTGGGATAGAGGTTGAGGTTGAGGTTTGGGTTGAGGTTGGGATTGAGGTTGAGATTGTAATAAAGGTTGAGGTAGATGTTGAGATTTGGATTGAGGTTGAGGATTGAGTTGAGGTTGAAGTTTTGGTTAAGGTTGGGATAGAGGTTGAGGTTGATATTGGGGCTGAGGTAGAGGTTGGAGTTTAGGCTGAGGTTTGGATTGAAGTTTGGGTTGAGGTTAGGGCTGAGGTTAAGGTTGAAGTTAAGGTTAATATTGAGGTTTGGGTTGAGGTTGGGATTGAGATTGAGGTTGAGATATAGGTTAAGGTTAAGGTCGGGGCTGAGGTTGGAGATGAGGTTGAGGTTGAGGTTTGGATTGAGGTTTGGGTTGAGGTTAGGTTAGGTTAGGTTTGAGGTTAGGTTAGGTTAGGTTTGAGGTTAGGTTAGGTTAGGTTTGGTTAGGTTTGAGGTTAGGTTAGGTTAGGTTAGGTTAGGTTTGAGGTTAGGTTAGGTTAGGTTTGAGGTTAGGTTAGGTTAGGTTTAAAGGTTAGGTTAGGTTAGGTTAGGTTTGAGGTTAGGTTAGGTTAGGATAGGTTTGAGGTTAGGTTAGGTTAGGTTAGGTTTGAGGTTAGGTTAGGTTAGGTTTGAGGTTAGGTTAGGTTAGGTTTGGTGTGAGGTTAGGTTAGGTTAGGTTTGAGGTTAGGTTTGGTTAGGTTAGGTTTGAGGTTGGGTAAGGTTAGGTTAGGTTTGAGGTTAGGTTAGGTTAGGTTAGGTTTGAGGTTAGATTAGGTTAGGTTAGGTTTGAGGTTAGGTTAGGTTAGGGTAGGTTTGAGGTTAGGTTAGGTTTGAGGGTAGGTTAGGTTAGGTTAGGTTTGAGGTTAGGTTAGGTTAGGTTAGGTTTGAGGTTAGGTTAGGTTAGGTTTGAGGTTAGGTTAGGTTAGGTTAGGTTTGAGGTTAGATTAGGTTAGGTTTGAGGTTAGGTTAGGTTAAGTTAGGTTTGAGGTTAGGTTAGGTTAGGTTAGGTTTGAGGTTAGGTTAGGTTTGAGGTTAGGTTAGGTTAGGTTAGGTTTAAGGTTAGGTTAGGTTAGGTTAGGTTTGAGGTTAGGTTAGGTTAGGTTTGAGGTTAGGTTAGGTTAGACTAGGTTTGAAGTTAGGTGAGGTTAGGTTAGGTTAGGTTAGGTTTAAGGTTAGGTTAGGTTAGGTTTGAGGTTAGGTTAGGTTAGGTTTGAGGTTAGGTTAGGTTAGGTTTCAGGTTAGGTTAGGTTAGGTTAGGTTTGAGGTTAGGTTAGGTTAGGTTAGGTTTGAGGTTAGATTAGGTTAGGTTTGAGGTTAGGTTAGGTTAGGTTTGAGGTTAGGTTTGGTTAGGTTAGGTTTGAGGTTAGGTTTGGTTTGGTTAGGTTTGAGGTTAGGTTAGGTTAGGTTAGGTTTAAGGTTAGGTTAGGTTAGGTTAGGTTTGAGGTTAGGTTAGGTTAGGTTTGAGGTTAGGTTAGGTTAGGTTTGAAGTTAGGTGAGGTTAGGTTAGGTTAGGTTAGGTTTAAGGTTAGGTTAGGTTAGGTTTGAGGTTAGGTTAGGTTAGGTTAAGTTTGAGGTTAGGTTAGGTTAGGTTAGGTTTGAGGTTAGGTTAGGTTAGGTTTGAGGTTAGGTTAGGTTAGGTTTGAAATTAGGTTAGGTTAGGTTAGGTTTGAGGTTAGGTTAGGTTTGAAGTTAGGTTAGGTTTGAGGTTAGGTTAGGTTAGGTTAGGTTTAGGGTTAGGTTAGGTTTGGTTAGGTTTGAGGTTAGGTTAGGTTAGGTTAGGTTTGAGGTTAGGTTAGGTTAGGTTAGGTTTGAGGTTACGTTAGGTTAGGTTAGGTTTAAGGTTAGGTTTGGTTAGGTTAGGTTTGAGGTTAGGTTAGGTTAGGTTAGGTTTGAGGTTAGGTTAGGTTAGGTTAGGTTTGAGGTTAGGTTAGGTTAGGTCTGAGGTTAGGTTAGGTTAGGTTAGGTTAGGTTTGAGGTTAGGTTAGGTTAGGTTAGGTTTGAGGTTAGGTTAGGTTAGGTTTGAGGTTTGAGGTTAGGTTAGGTTAGGTTTGAGGTTAGGTTAGGTTAGGTTAGGTTAGGTTAGGTTAGGTTTGAGGTTAGGTTAGGTTAGGTTAGGTTTGAGGTTAGGTTAGGTTAGGTTAGGTTTGAGGTTAGGTTAGGTTAGGTTTGAGGTTAAGTTAGGTTAGGTTTGAGGTTAGGTTAGGTTAGGTTAGGTTTGAGGTTAGGTTAGGTTAGGTTAGGTTTGAGGTTAGGTTAGGTTAGGTTAGGTTTGAGGTTAGGTTAGGTTAGGTTTGAGGTTTGGTTAGGGTTGGTTAGGTTTGAGGTTAGGTTAGGTTAGGTTAGGTTTGAGGTTAGGTTAGGTTAGGTTTGAGGTTAGGTTAGGTTAGGTTAGGTTTGAGGTTAGGTTAGGTTAGGTTAGGTTTGAGGCTAGGTTAGGTTAGGTTTGAGGTTAGGTTAGGTTAGGTTTAAGGTTAGGTTAGGTTTGAGGTTAGGTAAGGATTGGTTTGAGGTTAGGTTAGGTTAGGTTAGGTTTGAGGTTAAGTTAGGTTAGGTTATGTTTGAGATTAGGTTAGGTTAGGTTAGGTTTGAGGTTAGGTTAGGTTAGGTTATGTTTAAGGTTAGGTTAGGTTAGGTTAGGTTTGAGGCTAGGTTAGGTTAAGTTAGGTTTAAAGTTAGGTTAGGTTAGGTTAGGTTTGAGGTTAGGTTAAGTTAGGTTTGGTTTGAGGTTAGGTTAGGTTAGGTTAGATTTGAGGTTAGGTTAGGTTAGGTTAGGTTTGAGGTTATGTTAGGTTAGGTTAGGTTTGAGGCTAGGTTTGGTTAAGTTAGGTTAGGTTTGAGGTTAGGTTAGGTTAGGTTAGGTTTGAGGTTAGGTTAGGTTACGTTAGGTTTGAGGTTAGGTTAGGTTAGGTTTGAGGTTAGGTTAGGTTAGGTTTGAGGTTAGGTTAGGTTAGGTTTAAAGGTTAGGTTAGGTTAGGTTAGGTTTGAGGTTAGGTTAGGTTAGGATAGGTTTGAGGTTAGGTTAGGTTAGGTTTGAGGTTAGGTTAGGTTAGCTTAGGTTCGAGGTTAGGTTAGGTTAGGTTAGGCTCGAGGTTGGGTTAGGTTAGGTTAGGTTCGAGGTTAGGTTAGGTTAGGTTAGGTTCGAGGTTAGGTTAGGTTAGGTTTGAGGTTAGGTTAGGTTAGGTTCGAGGTTAGGTTAGGTTAGGTTCGAGGTTAGGTTAGGTTAGGTTAGGTTCGAGGTTAGGTTAGGTTAGGTTAGGTTCGAGGTTAGGTTAGGTTAGGTTAGGTTTGAGGTTAGGTTAGGTTAGGTTAGGTTTGAGGTTAGGTTAGGTTAGGTTAGGTTCGAGGTTTGGTTAGGTTAGGTTCAAGGTTAGGTTAGGTTAGGTTAGGTTTGAGGTTAGGTTAGGTTAGGTTTGAGGTTAGGTTAGGTTAGGTTAGGTTTGAGGTTAGGTTAGGTTAGGTTTGAGGCTAGGTTAGGTTAGGTTAGGTTTGAGGTTAGGTTAGGTTAGGTTTGAAGTTAGGTTAGGTTAGGTTAGGTTTGAGGTTAGGTTAGGTTAGGTTAGGTTTGAGGTTAGGTTAGGTTAGGTTAGGTTTGAGGTTAGGTTAGGTTAAGTGTAACGTTAGGTTAGGTTAGGTTAGGTTTGAGGTTAGGTTAGGTTAGGTTAGGTTTGAGGTTAGGTTAGGCTAGGTTAGGTTTGAGGTTAGGTTAGGTTTGAGGTTAGGTTAGGCTAGGTTAGGTTCAAGGTTAGGTTAGGTTAGGTTAGGTTCGAGGTTAGGTTAGGTTAGGTTAGGCTCGAGGTTAGGTTAGGTTAGGTTAGGTTCGAGGTTAGGTTAGGTTAGGTTGAGGTTAGGATAGGTTAGTTTAGGTTGAGGTTAAGTTAGGTTAGGTTAGGTTCGAGGTTAGGTTAGGTTAGGTTAGGTTCGAGGTTAGGGTAGGTTAGGTTAGGTTCAAGGTTAGGTTTAGTTAAGTTAGGTACGAGGTTAGGTTAGGTTAGGTTAGGTTAGGATCGAGGTTAGGTTAGGTTAGGTTAGGTTTGAGGTTAGGTTAGGTTAGGTTAGGTTCGAGGTAAGGTTAGGTTAGGTTAGGTTCGAGGTTAGGTTAGGTTAGGTTAGAAGTTTGGTTAGGTTCGTTAGGTTCGAGGTTAGGTTAGGTTAGGTTAGGTTCGAGGTTAGGTTAGGTTAGGTTCGAGGTTAGGTTAGGATAGGTTAGGTTCGAGGTTAGGTTAGGTAAGGTTAGGCTCGAGGTTAGGTTAGGTTAGGTTAGGTTCGAGGTTAGGTTAGGTTAGGTTAGGTTCGAGGTTAGGTTAGGTTAGGTTAGGTTTGAGGTTAGGTTAGGTTAGGTTAGGTTTGAGGTTAGGTTAGGTTAGGTTTGAGGTTAGGTTAGGTTAGGTTTGAGGTTAGGTTAGGTTAGGTTTGAGGTTAGGTTAGGTTAGGTTTGAGGTTAGGTTAGGTTAGGTTTGGTTCGAGGTTAGGTTAGGTTAGGTTCGAGGTTAGGTTAGGTTAGGTTAGGTTCGAGGTTAGGTTAGGTTAGGTTAGGTTCGAGGTTAGGTTAGGTTAGGTTCGAGGTTAGGTTAGGTTAGGTTAGGTTCGAGGTTAGGTTAGGTTAGGTTAGGTTCGAGGTTAAGTTAGGTTAGGTTAGGTTCGAGGTTATGTTAAGTTAGGTTAGGTTCGAGGTTTGGTTAGGTTAGGTTAGGTTCGAGGTTAGGTTAGGTCAGGTTAGGTTCGAGGTTAGGTTAGGTTAGGTTAGGTTCGAAGTTAGGTTTGGTTAAGTTAGGTTCGAGGTTAGGTTAGGTTAGGTTAGGTTTGAGGTTAGGTGAGGTTAGGTTTGAGGTTAGGTTAGGTTAGGTTTGAGGTTAGGTTAGGTTTAGTTTAAGGTTAGGTTAGGGTAGGTTAGGTTTGAGGTTAGGTTAGGTTAGGTTAGGTTTGAGGTTAGGTTAGGTTTGGTTAGGTTTGAGGTAAGGTTTGGTTAGGTTAGGTTTGAGGTTAGGTTAGGTTAGGTTTGAGGTTAGGTTAGGTTAGGTTAGGTTTGAGGTAAGGTTTGGTTAGGTTAGGTTTGAGGTTAGGTTAGGTTAGGTTAGGTTAGGTTAGGTTAGGTTAGGTTCGAGGTTAGGTTAGGTTAGGTTAGGTTTGAGGTTAGGTTAGGTTAGGTTCGAGGTTAGGTTAGGTTAGGTTAGGTTCGAGGTTAGGTTAGGTTAGGTTAGGTTCGAGGTTAGGTTAGGTTAGGTTAGGTTCGAGGTTAGGTTAGGTTAGATTAGGTTCGAGGTTAGGTTAGGTTAGGTTAGGTTCAAGGTTAGGTTAGGTTAGGTTAGGTTCGAGGTTAGGTTAGGTTAGGTTAGGTTCGAGGTTAGGTTAGGTTTGGTTAGGTTTGAGGTTAGGTTAGGTTAGGTTAGGTTCGAGGTTAGGTTAGGTTAGGTTAGGTTCGAGGTTAGGTTAGGTTAGGTTAGGTTCGAGGTTAGGTTAGGTTAGGTTAGGTTTGAGGTTAGGTTAGGTTAGGTTAGGTTTGAGGTTAGGTTAGGTTAGGTTAGGTTTGAGGTTAGGTTAGGTTAGGTTTGAGGTTAGGTTAGGTTAGGTTTAAGGTTAGGTTAGGTTAGGTTTGAGGTTAGGTTAGGTTAGGTTAGGTTAGGTTGAGGTTAGGTTAGGTTAGGTTAGGTTGAGGTTAAGTTAGGTTAGGTTAGATTCGAGGTTAGGTTAGGTTAGGTTAGGTTCGAGGTTAGGTTAGGTTAGGTTAGGTTCGAGGTTGGGTTAGGTTAGGTTAGGTTAGGTTCGAGGTTAAGTTAGGATAGGTTAGGTTCGAGGTTAGGTTAGGTTAGGTTAGGTTCGAGGTTAGGTTAAGTTAGGTTAGGTTCGAGGTTAGGTTAGGTTAGGTTTGAGGTTAGGCTAGGTTAGGTTTGAGGTTAGGTTAGGTTAGGTTTGAGGTTAGGTTAGGTTAGGTTTGAGGTTAGGTTAGGTTAGGTTAGGTTTGAAGTTAGGTTTGGTTAGGTTAGGTTTGAGGTTAGGTTAGGTTAGGTTAGGTTTGAGGTTAGGTTAGGTTTGAGGTTAGGTTAGGTTAGGTTAGGTTTGAGGTTAGGTTAGGTTAGGTTAGGTTTGAGGTTAGGTTAGGTTAGGTTAGGTTTGAGGTTTGGTTAGGTTAGGTTAGGTTTGAGGTTAGGTTAGGTTAGGTTAGGTTTGAGGTTAGGTTAGGTTAGGTTTGACGTTAGGTTAGGCTAGGTTAGGTTTGAGGTTAGGTTAGGTTAGGTTAGGTTTGAGGTTAGGTTAGGTTAGGTTAGGTTTGAGGTTAGGTTAGGTTAGGTTAGGTTTGAGGTTAGGTTAGGTTAGGTTAGGTTTGAGGTTAGGTTAGGTTAGGTTAGGTTTGAGATTAGGTTAGGTTAGGTTAGGTTTCAGGTTAGGTTAGGTTAGGTTTGAGGTTAGGTTAGGTTAGGTTAGATTTGAGGTTAGGTTAGGTTTGAGGTTAGGTTAGGTTAGGTTAGGTTTGAGGTTAGGTTAGGTTAGGTTTGAGGTGAGGTTAGGTTAGGTTAGGTTTAAGGTTAGGTTAGGTTAGGTTAGGTTTGAGGTTTGGTTAGGTTAGGTTAGGTTTGAGGTTAGGTTAGGTTAGGTTAGGTTTGAGGTTAGGTTAGGTTAGGTTAGGTTTGAGGTTAGGTTAGGTTAGGTTAGGTTTGAGGTTAGGTTAGGTTAGGTTAGGTTTGAGGTTAGGTTAGGTTAGGTTTGAGGTTAGGTTAGGTTAGGTTTGAGGTTAGGTTAGGTTAGGTTAGGTTTGAAGTTAGGTTAGGTTAGGTTTGAGGTTAGGTTAGGTTAGGTTAGGTTTGAGGTTAGGTTAGGTTAGGTTTGAGGTTAAGTTAGGTTGGGTTAGGTTAGGTTTGAGGTTAGGTGAGGTTAGGTTTGAGGTTATGTGAGGTTAGGTTTGAGGTTATGTGAGGTTAGGTTTGAGGATATGTGAGGTTAGGTTTGAGTTTATGTGAGGTTAGGTTTGAGGTTATGTGAGGTTAGGTTTGATGTTATGTGAGGTTAGGTTTGAGGTTATGTGAGGTTAGGTTTGAGGTTATGTGAGGTTAGGTTTGAGGTTATGTGAGGTTAGGTTTGAAGTTATGTGAGGTTAGGTTTGAGGTTATGTGAGGTTAGGTTTGAGGTTATGTGAGGTTAGGTTTGAGGTTATGTGAGGTTAGGTTTGAAGTTATGTGAGGTTAGGTTTGAGGTTATGTGAGGTTAGGTTTGAGGTTATGTGAGGTTAGGTTTAAAGTTATGTGAGGTTAGGTTTGAGGTTATGTGAGGTTAGGTTTGAGGTTATGTGAGGTTAGGTTTGAGGTTATGTGAGGTTAGGTTTGAGGTTATGTGAGGTTAGGTTTGAGGTTATGTGAGGTTAGGTTTAAGGTTATGTGAGGTTAGGTTTGAGGTTATGTGAGGTTAGGTTTGAGGTTATGTGAGGTTAGGTTTGAGGTTATGTGAGGTTAGGTTTGAGGTTATGTGAGGTTAGGTTTGAGGTTATGTGAGGTTAGGTTTGAGGTTATGTGAGGTTAGGTTTGAGGTTATGTGAGGTTAGGTTTGAGGTTATGTGAGGTTAGGTTTGAGGTTATGTGAGGTTAGGTTTGAGGTTATGTGAGGTTAGGTTTGAGGTTATGTGAGGTTAGGTTAGGTTACGTTAGGTTATGTTAGGTTAGGTTAGGTTAGGTTTGAGGTTAGGTTAGGTTAGGTTTTAGGTTAGGTTAGGTTAGGTTTAAGGTTAGGTTAGGTTAGGTTAGGTTTGAGGTTTGGTTAGGTTAGGTTAGGTTTGAGGTTAGGTTAGGTTAGGTTTGAGGTTAGGTTAGGTTAGGTTAGGTTTGAGGTTAGGTTAGGTTAGGTTAGGTTTGAGGTTAGGTTAGGTTAGGTTAGGTTTGAGGTTAGGTTAGGTTAGGTTTGAGGTTAGGTTAGGTTAGGTTAGGTTTGAGGTTAGGTTAGGTTTGAGGTTAGGTTAGGTTAGGTTAGGTTTGAGGTTAGGTTAGGTTAGGTTAGGTTTGAGGTTAGGTTAGGTTAGGTTAGGTTTGAGGTTAGGTTAGGTTAGGTTAGGTTTGAGGTTAGGTTAGGTTAGGTTTAAGGTTAGGTTAGGTTAGGTTAGGTTTGAGGTTTGGTTAGGTTAGGTTAGGTTTGAGGTTAGGTTAGGTTAGGTTTGAGGTTAGGTTAGGGTTAGGTTAGGTTTGAGGTTAGGTTAGGTTAGGTTAGGTTTGAGGTTAGGTTAGGTTAGGTTAGGTTTGAGGTTAGGTTAGGTTAGGTTTGAGGTTAGGTTAGGTTAGGTTTGAGGTTAGGTTAGGTTAGGTTAGGTTTGAAGTTAGGTTAGGTTAGGTTAGGTTTGAGGTTAGGTTAGGTTAGGTTAGGTTTGAGGTTAGGTTAGGTTTGAGGTTAGGTTAGGTTAGGTTAGGTTTGAGGTTAGGTTAGGTTAGGTTAGGTTTGAGGTTAGGTTAGGTTAGGTTTGAGGTTTGGTTAGGTTAGGTTAGGTTTGAGGTTAGGTTAGGTTAGGTTAGGTTTGAGGTTAGGTTAGGTTAGGTTTGACGTTAGGTTAGGTTAGGTTAGGTTTGAGGTTAGGTTAGGTTAGGTTAGGTTTGAGGTTAGGTTAGGTTAGGTTAGGTTTGAGGTTAGGTTAGGTTAGGTTAGGTTTGAGGTTAGGTTAGGTTAGGTTAGGTTTGAGGTTAGGTTAGGTTAGGTTAGGTTTGAGATTAGGTTAGGTTAGGTTAGGTTTGAGGTTAGGTTAGGTTAGGTTTGAGGTTAGGTTAGGTTAGGTTAGGTTTGAGGTTAGGTTAGGTTTGAGGTTAGGTTAGGTTAGGTTAGGTTTGAGGTTAGGTTAGGTTAGGTTAGGTTTGAGGTTAGGTTAGGTTAGGTTAGGTTTGAGGTTAGGTTAGGTTAGGTTTAAGGTTAGGTTAGGTTAGGTTAGGTTTGAGGTTTGGTTAGGTTAGGTTAGGTTTGAGGTTAGGTTAGGTTAGGTTAGGTTTGAGGTTAGGTTATGTTAGGTTAGGTTTGAGGTTATGTTAGGTTAGGTTAGGTTTGAGGTTAGGTTAGGTTAGGTTAGGTTTGAGGTTAGGTTAGGTTAGGTTTGAGGTTAGGTTAGGTTAGGTTTGAGGTTAGGTTAGGTTAGGCTAGGTTTGAAGTTAGGTTAGGTTAGGTTTGAGGTTAGGTTAGGTTAGGTTAGGTTTGAGGTTAGGTTAGGTTGGGTTAGGTTAGGTTTGTGGTTAGGTGAGGTTAGGTTAGGTTAGGTTTCGTCTGAGGTTAGGTTAGGTTAGGTTTGAGGTTAGGTTAGGTTGGGTTAGGTTAGGTTTGAGGTTAGGTGAGGTTAGGTTTGAGGTTATGTGAGGTTAGGTTTGAGGTTATGTGAGGTTAGGTTTGAGGATATGTGAGGTTAGGTTTGAGTTTATGTGAGGTTAGGTTTGAGGTTATGTGAGGTTAGGTTTGAGGTTATGTGAGGTTAGGTTTGAGGTTATGTGAGGTTAGGTTTGAGGTTATGTGAGGTTAGGTTTGAGGTTATGTGAGGTTAGGTTTGAAGTTATGTGAGGTTAGGTTTGAGGTTATGTGAGGTTAGGTTTGAGGTTATGTGAGGTTAGGTTTGAGGTTATGTGAGGTTAGGTTTGAAGTTATGTGAGGTTAGGTTTGAGGTTATGTGAGGTTAGGTTTGAGGTTATGTGAGGTTAGGTTTAAAGTTATGTGAGGTTAGGTTTGAGGTTATGTGAGGTTAGGTTTGAGGTTATGTGAGGTTAGGTTTGAGGTTATGTGAGGTTAGGTTTGAGGTTATGTGAGGTTAGGTTTGAGGTTATGTGAGGTTAGGTTTAAGGTTATGTGAGGTTAGGTTTGAGGTTATGTGAGGTTAGGTTTGAGGTTATGTGAGGTTAGGTTTGAGGTTATGTGAGGTTAGGTTTGAGGTTATGTGAGGTTAGGTTTGAGGTTATGTGAGGTTAGGTTTGAGGTTATGTGAGGTTAGGTTTGAGGTTATGTAAGGTTAGGTTTGAGGTTATGTGAGGTTAGGTTTGAGGTTATGTGAGGTTAGGTTTGAGGTTATGTGAGGTTAGGTTAGGTTAGGTTAGGTTAGGTTAGGTTATGTTAGGTTAGGTTAGGTTAGGTTTGAGGTTAGGTTAGGTTAGGTTAGGTTTGAGGTTAGGTTAGGTTAGGTTTAAGGTTAGGTTAGGTTAGGTTAGGTTTGAGGTTTGGTTAGGTTAGGTTAGGTTTGAGGTTAGGTTAGGTTAGGTTTGAGGTTAGGTTAGGTTAGGTTAGGTTTGAGGTTAGGTTAGGTTAGGTTAGGTTTGAGGTTAGGTTAGGTTAGGTTAGGTTTGAGGTTAGGTTAGGTTAGGTTTGACGTTAGGTTAGGTTAGGTTAGGTTTGAGGTTAGGTTAGGTTAGGTTAGGTTTGAGGTTAGGTTAGGTTAGGTTTGAGGTTAGGTTAGGTTAGGTTAGGTTTGAGGTTAGGTTAGGTTAGGTTAGGTTTGAGGTTAGGTTAGGTTAGGTTAGGTTTGAGGTTAGGTTAGGTTAGGTTAGGTTTGAGGTTTGGTTAGGTTAGGTTAGGTTTGAGGTTAGGTTAGGTTAGGTTAGGTTTGAGGTTAGGTTAGGTTAGGTTTGACGTTAGGTTAGGTTAGGTTAGGTTTGAGGTTAGGTTAGGTTAGGTTAGGTTTGAGGTTAGGTTAGGTTAGGTTAGGTTTGAGGTTAGGTTAGGTTAGGTTAGGTTTGAGGTTAGGTTAGGTTAGGTTAGGTTTGAGGTTAGGTTAGGTTAGGTTAGGTTTGAGATTAGGTTAGGTTAGGTTAGGTTTGAGGTTAAGTTAGGTTAGGTTTGAGGTTAGGTTAGGTTAGGTTAGGTTTGAGGTTAGGTTAGGTTTGAGGTTAGGTTAGGTTAGGTTAGGTTTGAGGTTAGGTTAGGTTAGGTTAGGTTTGAGGTTAGGTTAGGTTAGGTTAGGTTTGAGGTTAGGTTAGGTTAGGTTTAAGGTTAGGTTAGGTTAGGTTAGGTTTGAGGTTTGGTTAGGTTAGGTTAGGTTTGAGGTTAGGTTAGGTTAGGTTAGGTTTGAGGTTAGGTTAGGTTAGGTTTGAGGTTAGGTTAGGTTAGGTTAGGTTTGAGGTTAGGTTAGGTTAGGTTAGGTTTGAGGTTAGGTTAGGTTAGGTTAGGTTTGAGGTTAGGTTAGGTTAGGTTTGAGGTTAGGTTAGGTTAGGTTAGGTTTGAGGTTAGGTTAGGTTTGAGGTTAGGTTAGGTTAGGTTTGAGGTTAGGTTAGGTTAGGTTAGGTTTGAGGTTAGGTTAGGTTAGGTTAGGTTTGAGGTTAGGTTAGGTTAGGTTAGGTTTGAGGTTAGGTTAGGTTAGGTTTAAGGTTAGGTTAGGTTAGGTTAGGTTTGAGGTTTGGTTAGGTTAGGTTAGGTTTGAGGTTAGGTTAGGTTAGGTTTGAGGTTAGGTTAGGGTTAGGTTAGGTTTGAGGTTAGGTTAGGTTAGGTTAGGTTTGAGGTTAGGTTAGGTTAGGTTAGGTTTGAGGTTAGGTTAGGTTAGGTTTGAGGTTAGGTTAGGTTAGGTTTGAGGTTAGGTTAGGTTAGGTTAGGTTTGAAGTTAGGTTAGGTTAGGTTAGGTTTGAGGTTAGGTTAGGTTAGGTTAGGTTTGAGGTTAGGTTAGGTTTGAGGTTAGGTTAGGTTAGGTTAGGTTTGAGGTTAGG
>JAWQEG010004009.1:30000-32500 GCA_033782935.1 Petrolisthes cinctipes | reverse complement strand
GTTAGGTTTAAAGTTATGTGAGGTTAGGTTTGAGGTTATGTGAGGTTAGGTTTGAGGTTATGTGAGGTTAGGTTTGAGGTTATGTGAGGTTAGGTTTGAGGTTATGTGAGGTTAGGTTTGAGGTTATGTGAGGTTAGGTTTAAGGTTATGTGAGGTTAGGTTTGAGGTTATGTGAGGTTAGGTTTGAGGTTATGTGAGGTTAGGTTTGAGGTTATGTGAGGTTAGGTTTGAGGTTATGTGAGGTAAGGTTTGAGGTTATGTGAGGTTAGGTTTGAGGTTATGTGAGGTTAGGTTTGAGGTTATGTGAGGTTAGGTTTGAGGTTATGTGCGGTTAGGTTTGAGGTTATGTGAGGTTAGGTTTGAGGTCATGTGAGGTTAGGTTTGAGGTTAGGTTAGGTTAGGTTAGGTTAGGTTAGGTTATGTTAGGTTAGGTTAGGTTAGGTTTGAGGTTAGGTTAGGTTAGGTTAGGTTTGAAATTAGGTTAGGTTAGGTTTAAGGTTAGGTTAGGTTAGGTTAGGTTTGAGGTTTGGTTAGGTTAGGTTAGGTTTGAGGTTAGGTTAGGTTAGGTTTGAGGTTAGGTTAGGTTAGGTTAGGTTTGAGGTTAGGTTAGGTTAGGTTAGGTTTGAGGTTAGGTTAGGTTAGGTTAGGTTTGAGGTTAGGTTAGGTTTGAGGTTAGGTTAGGTTAGGTTTGAGGTTAGGTTAGGTTAGGTTAGGTTTGAAGTTAGGTTAGGTTAGGTTAGGTTTGAGGTTAGGTTAGGTTAGGTTAGGTTTGAGGTTAGGTTAGGTTTGAGGTTAGGTTAGGTTAGGTTAGGTTTGAGGTTAGGTTAGGTTAGGTTAGGTTTGAGGTTAGGTTAGGTTAGGTTAGGTTTGAGGTTTGGTTAGGTTAGGTTAGGTTTGAGGTTAGGTTAGGTTAGGTTAGGTTTGAGGTTAGGTTAGGTTAGGTTTGACGTTAGGTTAGGTTAGGTTAGGTTTGAGGTTAGGTTAGGTTAGGTTAGGTTTGAGGTTAGGTTAGGTTAGGTTTGGTTTGAGGTTAGGTTAGGTTAGGTTAGGTTTTAGGTTAGGTTAGGTTAGGTTAGGTTTGAGGATAGGTTAGGTTAGGTTAGGTTTGAGATTAGGTTAGGTTAGGTTAGGTTGAGGTTAGGTTAGGTTAGGTTTGAGGTTAGGTTAGGTTAGGTTAGGTTTGAGGTTAGGATAGGTTTGAGGTTAGGTTAGGTTAGGTTAGGTTTGAGGTTAGGTTAGGTTAGGTTAGGTTTGAGGTTAGGTTAGGTTAGGTTTGAGGTTAGGTTAGGTTAGGTTTAAGGTTAGGTTAGGTTAGGTTAGGTTTGAGGTTTGGTTAGGTTAGGTTAGGTTTGAGGTTAGGTTAGGTTAGGTTAGGTTTGAGGTTAGGTTAGGTTAGGTTAGGTTTGAGGTTAGGTTAGGTTAGGTTAGGTTTGAGGTTAGGTTAGGTTAGGTTAGGTTTGAGGTTAGGTTAGGTTAGGTTTGAGGTTAGGTTAGGTTAGGTTGAGGTTAGGTTTGGTTAGGTTTGAAGTTAGGTTAGGTTAGGTTTGAGGTTAGGTTAGGTTAGGTTAGGTTTGAGGTTAGGTTAGGTTGGGTTAGGTTAGGTTTGTGGTTAGGTGAGGTTAGTTTAGGTTAGGTTTGGTCTGAGGTTAGGTTAGGTTAGGTTTGAGGTTAGTTAGGTTGGGTTAGGTTAGGTTTGAGGTTAGGTGAGGTTAGGTTTGAGGTTATGTGAGGTTAGGTTTGAGGTTATGTGAGGTTAGGTTTGAGGATATGTGAGGTTAGGTTTGAGTTTATGTGAGGTTAGGTTTGAGGTTATGTGAGGTTAGGTTTGAGGTTATGTGAGGTTAGGTTTGAGGTTATGTGAGGTTAGGTTTGAGGTTATGTGAGGTTAGGTTTGAGGTTATGTGAGGTTAGGTTTGAAGTTATGTGAGGTTAGGTTTGAGGTTATGTGAGGTTAGGTTTGAGGTTATGTGAGGTTAGGTTTGAGGTTATGTGAGGTTAGGTTTGAAGTTATGTGAGGTTAGGTTTGAGGTTATGTGAGGTTAGGTTTGAGGTTATGTGAGGTTAGGTTTAAGTTATGTGAGGTTATTTTGAGGTTATGTGAGGTTAGGTTTGAGGTTATGTGAGGTTAGGTTTGAGGTTATGTGAGGTTAAGGTTTGAGGTTATGTGAGGTTAGGTTTGAGGTTATGTGAGGTTAGGTTTGAGGTTATGTGAGGTTAGGTTTGAGGTTATGTGAGGTTAGGGTGGAGGTTACTGTGAGGTTAGGTTTGAGGTTATGTGAGGTTAGGTTTGAGGTTATGTGAGGTTAGGTTTGAGGTTATGTGAGGTTAGGTTAGGTTAGGTTATGTTAGGTTAGGTTAGGTTAGGTTTGAGGTTAGGTTAGGTTAGGTTAGGTTTGAGGTTAGGTTAGGTTAGGTTTAAGGTTAGGTTAGGTTAGGTTAGGTTGAGGTTTGGTTAGGTTACGTTAGGTTTGAGGTTAGGTTAGGTTAGGTTTGAGGTTAG